>PVKH010032409.1:0-12172 GCA_004027955.1 Chaetophractus vellerosus | reverse complement strand
AGGGAGTGGGGGATGGGAATAAATAAATCTTTAAAACAAAAAAAGAAATTAGAGGGGAGCAGGTATAGCTCAGTGGTTGAGCACCTGCTTCCCATGTACGAGGTCCCGGGTTCAATCCATGGTACCTCCAGAATGAATGAATGAATGAATGAAAAGAAAGAGAGAATTACATGTCTACACAAAGACATACATGAATATTCATAGTAGCATTATTCAGAATAGCTCAAAACGGAAAACAATTCAGATTTCCATCAACTGGTAAATGGATTTTTTTAAAAAGTGGCATATCTATACACTGGAATGCTGTTCAGCAATGAAGAACTGATACATGCTACATCATGAATGAATCTTCAAAACGTTCACACTAACTGAAAGAAGCCAGACACAAAAGATCACATACTATATGATTCCACTTACATGAAATGTCCAGAAAAGGCAAATCTAAAGAGATAGTCACCTATTCAGTGGTTGCCTGGAGCTGAGGGTGGAACCAGGGAGCAAATGCAAAGTGGGCATGAGGTATATTTTTAGGGTGATAAATATGTTCTAAAACTGGATTGTGGTGATGGGTGCACAATTCTTTACACTTACTAAAAATAACTGACTCATAATTAGGTGAATTTTACAGTATGTAAACTCTACCTCAGTAAACCATTAAAAAAAGAAAAAAGATAAAGAGAGAACTATCGGCCCCACCAGTCTCCAACTCCCTAAATCCAACTTGAAAGGTTATCAGCTACTCAAAATCTTCGTTACATACAATACAACAAAAAGTGAATGTGAATTGTTGCTGGAGAAAACGGAATTGGATGAAATAGATTTTCTGATAGGAAGGCTGGGGCACAAAGAAATGTGGAACCAGTGAAAGCT
Organism: Chaetophractus vellerosus; assembly: GCA_004027955.1. NCBI lineage: Eukaryota > Metazoa > Chordata > Mammalia > Cingulata > Chlamyphoridae > Chaetophractus > Chaetophractus vellerosus. The sequence continues at coordinate 11,302 of PVKH010032409.1, read as the reverse complement.
GTACAAACTCAACGCATTTTAGAATCAATGTGGTTCAGAGAAGTCTACCTCAAGTGTGGCTCAGATTTCTTTCTCCAGTGATGACGACAAAGGATACATGAAAAAAAATTCATTTTTCAAATTTTACATATTCTTAACCTTGACATATGCTGATGGAAAGGAAAACGTGTTCACTATCTCTAGTCAAAGAAATTCAACACAAACATCTTTGACTTACTGCTTTATAGGGTAGTAGGAAAGATTTTTAAAGTTACATAGTAATACATGGCAAACCCAAATGGATATCAGCCTTGTTAAGGTTGAATTCTTTAACTGATGTTGCTTACGTGGTTTTACCAGATTAGAATCTGACAATAGGTGGTATCCATCTAAACCAGATACCAATATATAACAATATGTAGGTAAGATGCAAAAAAAATAAATAAATATAAATAAAAATAAGAGATAAATAATAAAGCTAAATCTTAGCTGAGGATAGAATTACAAGTGTAGGTAGAAGGGCAGTCTAAGAAAGGAAAAGGCATACTCATTCCTCTAAGTCAAAAATAAGAGGGAAAAAAAGATAAAGACAGAAAGCAATGCATAGAAATAAATGATTTGCAATTAAAAAGGGATCAATGAGAAAGATTACATGGGTAGGCAGCCTCTCTTAGTAAATTTGGAGATAAACATGTTAAAATGGAGAAAGATAAAATTAAAGATTAACTGATATAAAAAAGATATAGCCATGATGATGCAGCCGAAGTTAGGAAGCAGAAAACTGGAATACATTCAGCTTGATTTTACTACTTTTTTCACCAATTTTTGGTGGCCCCAGAAAATACACACAGAAGTAACCAATTAGTTGAAAGACATGGAGAAAAGGTATGAGTTTAGATTTTTGGGGTAAGTTATCATTTACCAAGCAACTACTATGTACTAGACACTTTATCAATATTCTCAGAACCCAAAAAGCAGAAATTGCCATGCCCATTTTACAGATTAACTGAATCCATCTTACTCTCTAGCCATCTCCTCTTCTTAGGCACCCTATCCACCCTGGTCCCCTAGTCAAAACCCTGGAGGGGGGGTGCGGTTACTGAAAATTCATCCTTCTCCTTTAGCCCCTATCATCCAGTAAACAAGTCTAATCAGTTTTACTGCCTAAATAGCTCTGGAATACATCCCCACTGCCGGTGTCTTAGTGCACATCTTTTCTTTTCAAATGAATAGAACTGTTCCTACCAGCTCACCTGCCTTCAACTTCACCCTCAATATTAATCTATATTCTATAATAACTTTAATTCCCCAGAATTCATTCAAATTGCAAATCTGACACTGATCCCGTGTCCAATCTTCCCACTGCTTGACACTGCTTTCAGAACTGAATAAAGTTCCAACTCAGCACACAGGATCTGTGTGCTGCCTATCTCCAAGAGGGATAGCTCTTGACATTCCATTTCCTCTATGCTGTAACCATACTGACCTCCTGACAGTTGTGTTTTTTTTTAAGCAAATCAATTTTATTGGTACATATTAATATAATGTACAACCAATGGTATCTGGTATAATCACAGAGTTGTGCATTCATCACTTCAATCGTTATTAGGATTTTCATTTCGATAATAATAAAAAAACACATACCATACAATCTATCCAAAATGTGTAATTAATGGCTTTTAGTACAATCACAATGTTGTACATTCATCACCACAAAAAAATCTTAGAACCACTTCATTAAAAAGAAAAACTCCACACCCCTTAGCATGCCTTCCCCAGCCCCACATAACCACTAATCTAATTTCCTCTTTATAAATTGATTTATATTTACATTTTATAAAAATGGAATCATACATTATGTTAAACAATATATTTAGCTCATGGTAGGGCAATCACACACTATTTGTTCTTTTGTGCCTGGCTTGGTTCATTCAACATAATGCCTTCCAGGTTCATCCACATTGTCACATGCTTTACGACTTCATTTCTTCTTACAGCTGCATAATATTCCATTGTGTGTATTCACCACAGTTTGTTTATCCATTCATCAGTTGATGGACATCTGGGTTGTTTCCATCTTTTCACAATCGTGAATGACTCCCCTATGAACAGGGGTGTGCAGATGTCTATTCGCGTCACGCTCTCAGTTCTTCAGGGTATATGCCCAGTAGTGGTATCACAGGATCACATGGCAAATCTATATTCAACTTCTTTAGGAACTGTCCAAGCAGTCCTCCACAGTGGCTGTACCATTCTGCATTCCCACCAACAGTGAATAAGTGTTCCTCTCTCTCCACATCCTCTCCAACAATTGTAGTAGTTCTCTATCTTTTTAATAGTGGCCATTTTGATAAGTGTGAAATGATATCTCATTATAGTTTTGATTTGCATTTCCCTAATCATTAGTGATGGTGTACATTTTTTCATGTGTTTTTTTGCCATTTGAATTTCTTCTTTGGACAAATGTCTGTTCAAGTCTTTTGCCCATTTTTTAATCGGGTCATTTGTCTTTTTATTGTTGAGTTGTAACATCTCTTTATATATCATGGATATTAAGAGATTTCCAAATATTTTCTCCTATTGAGTCGGCTGCCTTTTCACCCTTTTGACAAATCCTGTGAGGTGCAAAAGTGTTTAATTTTGAGGAGTTGACAGTTCCTTAAATACTTTCTTGTGTCTTGGAGCTTGGTATAGTACTCAACACATAATAAAAGTCAGTCGAGGGGCCAGCTGCATAGCCCAGTGGATAAGGGCGCCGGTACACCACATGGGAGGCCCAGGGTTTGGTTCCCGGGGACCTCTCCGAGCAGGCAGACGGCCTTGAGAAAGGCAAGCCGCCACGGGCAGGGCGGAGCCGCCACGGGCATGGTAAGTCACCCATGAAACACGGAGCTGCCGCCCGCGAATCACGGAGCCGAGTAGCCCACAAAACACGGAGCTCTGCTGCCTGCAAAACACGGAGCGGAGCCGCCCGTGAAACGGAATGGAGCTACCCATGAACGGGGCGAGCCGCCTGCGCAGAGGGCCGACTCAGCGCGTCGCCGCAAAGACGGGGGGAGACAAGAAGCAGACATAGAAGAACACAGAAGAATGGACACACAGCAAGAGCAAGCAGAAGGGGGGGGGGATATGTAACCAAAAAAAAGTCAGTCGAATGAATGAATAAACAGTTATGTTGAATTTGGGGTGACAGACATGTAGCTAACTGGCACTGACAGATAGGAAATATCAGAGATTAGAGCTTAGGTAAAAATTAAAAACCAGAACCACAAATTTGAGAATGTCTAATAAAGAACAGTATTTGGAAGACTTGGAGAATGGGTAAGCTCCAGCAATAATGTGATCTTGACTAAAACTAGAGGATATTTCCTCACTAAATTTTCATTATAGTTAATGTACCCAAGTAAGGAGCTGGTGTATTAATATCCATATTTAAGATGCTACCAACTAGAAGGACATTCCATGTTAATGGATTGGAAGACTAAATACCACTATCAATTTATAGATTCTACACAATCCCAATCAAAATTCTAACAGCCTTCTTTGCAGAAACAAAAAGGCCTATCATTATTAAGTTCATATGGGAAAGGTAAAGGTCCCCAAATAGCCAAAAACCATCTTGAAAAAGAACAGTTTAAGGACTCACACTTCCAGATTTCAAAACTTATTTAAAGATACAGTAACCAAAATAGTGTGGTAATAGCACAAAGCCAGACATTTAGACCAATGGAACAGAAATAACAATTCAGACATCAACCCTCACATCTATGGCCAATTGACTTGACAAGGGTGCCAAGTCCACCTGATGGGAAAATAATAGTCTCTTCAACAAATGGTGCTGCCAAAATAAATAAATAAAATTTAAAAATTTTTAAATTAAAATAAAAAACAAATGGTGCTGGGTAAACTGGATATCCATATGCAAAAGGATGAAGTTTGAGTCTTACCTCACATTATATACAAAAATGGATCAAAGACCTCAATATAAAAACTAAAACTATAAAACCTCTAGAAGAAAACAGAGGAGAACAGGTTTAGGGCCTTGTGTTAGGCAATGGACTCTTAGACTTTACACCAAGAGCATGAACAGCAAAAGAAAAAATAAATTGGAATTCACCAAAATTAAAACCTTATGAGCAAAGGACATTATCAAGAAAGTGAAAAGACAATCTAACAAACAAGAGAAAATATTTAGAAGCCATATATCTGATAAGGGTTTACTATCCAGAAAATATAAAATATATAGACTTCTTACAAGTCAAAAACAAAGACAACCCAATTTAAAAATGGGCAAAGGACTTGAATAGACATTTCTCAAAGAAGATATACAAACAGCCAATAAGCACATGAAAATATGTTCAACATCATTAGCTGTAAAGGACATATAAATCAAAACTCCAAAGAGACAGAATGTCTATTATTTTAAAAAAGGAAAGTAAGTGTTGGCAAGGATGTGGAAAAATAGCAATCTTCATATACTGCTGGTAGGAATGTAAAATGGTGCAGCTGCTGTGGAACAGTCTGACAGTTCCTCAGAGTCAAGTATAGAATTATCATATGACTCAGCAATCCCACTTCTAGTTACTCAAAAAAATTGAAAAGCAGGGACTCAAACAAACATTTGCACACCTACGTCCATAGCAACATTATTTTCACCTGCCAAAAGGTAGAAACAACCTAGGAGCAGGTACAGCTCAGTGGTAACCTAAGTGTCCAAGAGCTGATGAATGGGTAAATAATATGTGGTATACACTTACACAATGGAATATTATTCAGTCATAAAAAGGAATGACATTGATACATGCTACAACATGGATGAACCTTGAAAACATGAATGAGAAAGTCAGATGCAAAAAAATATTGTAGATCCCACATATATGAAATGAATAGGATATTCAAATTCATAGCCAGGAATTAGAATACTTTGAAGTGGTCTCAGTTGTAATTAAACTCTCAATTTTAGGCTTCTAGAACAAAAATTTCTCTGTCCAATTGTTTCCTGGCCTTTGTTGTTGTTGTTGTTGAATAATAAACCTTATTTTCATAGGTTTAGGTTTACAGAAAAATTGCTCAGAAAGTAGAGTTCTCATATTATCCCCCTCCCCCATCCACATCTTAGATTAGTGTGGCAAATTTGTTACAACTGATGAAAAAATAATTGATAAATGCCCACTAACTAAGGCCCAGAGCTTCCATTGGGGCTCACACTCTGTGCTGCACAGTCCTGACGGTTTTGACAGATGCATAATGCCACGTCTCCACCATTATCATCCATAATAGCTCTATTCCCCTAAAACTCCCCTGAGCCCCACCCAGTCATCCTACTTGCTCCCTGAACCCTTGGTGACCACTGATCTTTTTCTTGTCTCTGTAATTCTGCTTTTTCCAAAATGTCATGTCGATGGTGTCCTACAGTACGTCACCCTCTGGCTGGTGTTTTTTCAATCAAAGAAGAGTTGGTGCCTCTTTTATGGTCCTATCAACCACTGTTCTTTCAATTACTAACTATCTTTAAGCTATAATTTCTGGGCCTTTCTTAATTTTCTTGAGAAAGAAACTGCATGCAATACTTGCTTATTCAAGTAGATATGAAGAGGTGCAAGAAAAGATCCATAGACCGTTACCTTATCTCAAATCATATAAACTTCTTCTGCCTGAATGGTTAGCACAGTAAATGATTCTGCTAAATAATTTGAGATTATAAACATTAAAGACAATTATATCCACAATGGCAGGCAAATATGGCGGTATATTTAAAAGCCAGATATATTTTTAAAAGATCATATCCAGCTCAATAAATAATTAACATATTGATGAAACATCAAAATAAGGATGATAAATAAAAAGGAACACTAAAAGAAAAGTCTGGGAGTAGAAAGAATAGAACAGTTTGTTTTGTTTCCTAGCAGACATATTAAGACCATCTTTCAGGTGAAGGTTTCTTTCCATCAGTCGAAGGAGACAGATATGCTAGCTTTCTTTCTGCCCTTGTCTAAAGCAGTCCCTTCTTTGGCTGGCATCTGAGAAAGCACTTAGTCTTCCGAGTAGACGCGCTTTATCAGGGCGACAAACAGCGCGGAGATGGCTAGGATCAACCAGTTGGTCCACCAGCTGGTATGAGACTCAATAGTTGCAATCAGAGTGTCCAAAGGTTGGATTATCTTTGATCTGTCATCTGGATGAAGCTCCCCAATAACAGACGTTTTGGACAGTTCACTAGCATCTGCAGAGCGCCCAACATCCTCCAAGTTTTCTGCAGCATCTCCTCCAGCTTGTTCCTCTGACTTCCTCCCCATCGGGATGCTCCTCCAGAAACTTGGGCAGGTCGTACACCTTGTAGTGCATGATGACCCAGGTGCTCTTGCTGTGGCTGTGCTTCTGGGTCTCCCCCAGCACGCAGTCCATGGCCCCGCCATCGCCGCACTCCCGAGCCAAGAGCTCACACCGCACAGGACACGTCTCAGGGTAACGGCCAGGGACATTCCTAGCCGCATCCGGCCTCGCCGGCAGCCTGACTTCTCTTTTTAAGCATTTTAACCATCCAGTGCCACATGTTTTAATGTTATTTGTGGCCTTAAATCAAGAATAGAAGGGATATGTCTTTAAGTTTATATTAGACAAATGTAAGTATGAGTAAAACCTCACCAATTAAGAATTTAAACTTAAACTTACTAGGCAAAAGAGGCCTTTTCAATAAAGCTGTGAGAGTAGTAATTCTATGTAGACCCCACTTTATATTGCTAATCAGCACACACTCACAGAAGCCTGCTGGCTTTTTGTTTTGGTTTTATTTCTGATAACTTTTTAAAATGAGTACCATAGAACAAGAGTGGATGAATCACTTAATAATATAAATAAGAACTGGGAGAGAGGGAAAATTTAATTTATTTGGGAACTTTCATCATTTTAACTATAGATTTGTACACAATGGACTAGTAACTGTTTAAAACATGACTCGCCTGAGTAACTGAAGGTTTTATGGTGAACTGTCCATAAGATACATTCTCCAGAACAAAAGACTTGATCTTAAACTATTTCTCCAGGCACATGGCATTTTCCAGGGGCATCTCACCCCTGCCCAGATAGACGGTGTTCAATGAACATAATTTCACATTAGACTGGAACAATGAAAAAGAAGTAATATAAAATGGTGAAAAACCTAACACAACCCAAATCTAAATACTTGGGAGTATCTGTTTTTCTTCACTACCCTAATCAACGTTTCACTGCATTTTCACAAGGTTTAATTTACCGTAGTGGGATGATGTAACAAAAAAATGTTTAACAGTCATTCTCATTGCCATGGAATATTAGAAAGTCACTCTCAATTGTACATATAAGTGCATCATTAATTTGGCTACAAGGAACCCTTCAAGATGCACTCACTCCTATACAGACTTTTGCTTAGTATTTAATGTACTCAGTTTGTACTAAAATACATTAGATAAGCTGTAAATGATAGTAAAAGCTAGCTAACTGGTCTTGGATGCCCCTGTTTATATTCTACTCTTCTAAAACCTGTAATATGGTGGTTATTTAACTATTTCTATTTCTCATGGTCTCTTCTGAGGATCTAATAAATGTGCATATAGGCACATCCTCCTGAAGCCCTTCACAGACTTTAGGTTAGGAAAGCCCAGCTACAATGACTTTCCATCACCTACCTATAAGGTCCAAACTTCTAAGCCAGGTATTCCAGTTCTTCATGATGTATTCATAATGCAATTACAGTTAACCAAGCTAATCTCCTACTGCTTTCCAGCTACATATACCAATCAGTGTTCTCTCCTTACTACCCCCTAACATACGTGGCTTCCCTTCACGAGTCCCCCTTGCTGGTTTTATGCACAAGTATTTGCTTTCTACAAATTCTTCTAGGTGAACTAAGATACCTCCCTTGCCATGAGGGTTTTCCTCTGCCCACAATCATATCATCTTCTCCTTTGTGAACTCTGAAACATGTTATATTTATCTCTTATGGCTTCACATTTCTACCTAAGTCAGGAAACATAGGATACACTTATTTATTTTTAAAATGTATGTCAGGTACATTTTCAAATCTGCTCCACATGTTTTTCTTCAATTTCCACAATCCTTTTCATGTGAAGTATGTCATATACCCAGCAGTTACAAAACAGGAGGATACTCCATAGGAAGCTTGACCATGTTTCAGGCATTTCATGCATTCTGTATCCCCAATTATAAGATACTCAAGGATCAAAATATCATCTATTTTTTTTCCTACCAAAAGTTCAAAGAACAATGTTCTGCCATTAGTGGGTAATGGACCAAGCGAGAACTAACCATCCAAAACAGTGATTAAATTATTCTCATCAGTGCAATACGTACTCTCTGAGATATGCCAACCCTCTTCAAAAAACCTTCAACATACCTAATGACCACTACCCCAAAGGGAGCACAAAAAATGGTTCCCACAGAAAAATAATCCAAATATAAAGGCTATTATCCATTAGCACTGATGCCAATTTAACTTTATGTAACAAAACCAGAAAATAGAAAAAACATCCCAAGTTATACATGTGCACACTGCAGGAGACAATGAAATAGCAGAAAAGAACTTTTAAACCCAACAGAAAAGTTTATAACCAACTGATTCAAACTACAACATGGATGAACCTTGAAACTTTATGCTAAGTAAAACAAGTCAGACACAAATATGAACAACTCTCCAGAATAAGCATATCCATAGAAACGTAGTAAATTAGTGTTTGCCGGGGGATGGAGGGAAGGGGAAATGGGGAGTAACTGCTAACTGGTATGAGTTTGTTTACTGTTGTTGTTCCTGAGTGATAGAAATGTTCTGGAATTATATAGTGATAATGGTTGTACAACTTTGTGAATACAGTAGAGACCAGGAGTGAATTTTATGGTATGTAAATTATCTCAATTTTTTAAAAGTTTATGACCAATTTGGCGATTTCATCTTGAAGAAAACTGTTTTTAATAGGACTCTCATTTTATAATTGGTTTTCTCAAACTGAACTAAACTAGAAATTACAAACTGGTCCCGTAGAAGCCCTTGTTTTAAACCACAACATTATCTGATGTCAATGATATTACCAACTTACCAACACTTATAGAGAAGGAAATTTTGCATATGAATTTGGATTTCTGCCTTCCAGAAAAAAAAAAGTGTTCTCAAAACACTGGGCACCACTGCACCCCAACAGCGGCCTGCAGCTGAGCAGCAACTAACCTGTTCCTAACTGCCATGCTCTCCATCACTCACTCTGCTGTTCTAGACAATGAAGCTAGCTGTCAGCTGCCAGTTAGCTTCCCAGCGTTTTGATATGGTCAACCAACACCCAAATAGCTTCTCTTATGTACATAACCTGCATAACCTGTAAACATCTGTGTTTCTAATCTAAATAAAGATCTTCCACCATTCTTATTAGAGTGTACTATGAATCATTAGTACATTAAAATGTAACCATGTATGGTTACATTTTTACTAAGTGAAAAAGATAAAACTCATGAGTGACACCTATTGAATAAAACCCTGCAACTGTTAGATTCCTGCTGTATAAACTGAAGTTAAATAATTTGAGGAAAAGTTCATGTTTCTACTTCTACAAACAGCCAACAAATTATTTTAGATTTTAAAAAAATTATTTTCATCTAATAGCAGAAAGAAGTACAGTAATAACTTGTTACCCCTATAATTAGGTGTTGGAACAAAATGAAGGAAAGCTGTCTTGTTCAGATTTTTAATTGGATAAGAGAACAAATTGCTTTATTTACTCACTGATTTTATATGTAAACCATCTAGAACTCTCCTGAAGCTTAAACACACAAAAACAACCCATATCCACTTGTAGCTTCTACAAACTAGGTTGTATTTTGCAAATCTAAAAGAAAACCAAATACAAGAATTCAGAAACTAACCTAGAAAAAAGTAGGTTCTACCATGTTTCAAATGTAGGTTGGTTGGTTGGTTGAAGAGGTACCAGGGATTGAACCCAGGACCTCATACATGGGAAGCAGGTGTCAACTACTGAGCTCCCCATAAGTTAGGCTTTTGAGCTAAATGCCATATCAAGGACTTTCCAGCTTTAAAGTTCTTGTGTACTTATCCAGACTTTCTCCTCCTTTCCTCCAAATAAAAAAATTCATCGAGCTGAAATGCTTTTTCTGAAGATGGCAAAGGTTAAAATAATATTTGCATTCCATTTCATTTTTACCATTATTTCTAATTACCAGTAAAATATGAGCATATAATATAACTTCTAACAGCAGCTGTTCCCTTTAAATTAGGCAAAAACAAATTCCTTTCTCAAAGTCTTCCAAAAAAGAACCAGATGGGCTAATTACTTAATGCTTTAGAGGTAAACGTCAATGTTCTTTTTCTCCCCTCTGACCCAGGCCATTTCATTAACTTGTGGAAGTACCCTCATTATAGTACAAACATAAAGCTCAACATTAACACTGGTTATTACTGGATACTAAAAAAAAACAGAGTAGGGTCACAATTGCTTCAAAATCTCAATTCCTAAACACACAAATGCGAAAGTGCAAATTGATTTTGTGTCCAACTGAAAACACAATCCCATTTCTTTTTAAAGCTGATGGTGAATAAAATGGGAAGCTCTCTCAAAAGTTCACCCAATTCCTAACGCACATGGATCAGAATCACCAAAAAAAAAAAAAAAAAAACGTTTTCAAAAGCAATGGTCACTTTATTATTTACAGAAACACTATATGCCAATAGATTGGTAAAGATTAGTGTAAAACCTAGATCTTGAGTTTTGCCTGTGAGAGTATGAGTTAACTGTACAGGAGTTGGCTTCCAAAAAGAAACCAGTTTGTTTTATGGTTTAACTGTACTTCACACCTGTTATTCTTTAACAGTGATGCGCAACAGAACTTTCTGTGATAAATGTTCTGTATTTGTGATGTCCAAAAACACAGCCAGTAAACCACATGTGGCTACTGAGCGCTTGACATGTGGCAAGCAGTACTGAAGAAGTGCATTTTTACTTTTACTTAAATTTAATTAACTTAAATTGCCACATGAGGCTAGTGGCTATCATATTGGACGGCACAGTCCTATAATTTGAAATATAAAGTCTAAACCTATAAACCTGACTAACGGTAGTTTTTTCAAAGTATCATTTTCTGATAGTAACAGCTAGAACCATCCTGCTACCAAATTATCCACAACTTCAGCCATCAGCCCAAACAAAGAATTCTTTATGAAGTGGGAACTCTTACTTAGATTCAGAATTTAACGTGCACTATTCACTAAGAAACAATATCAAAAAGCACATCTCGCGTTCTTTCCCATTGTTTTGCAAAAGAGGGA
>PVKH010032408.1:0-12172 GCA_004027955.1 Chaetophractus vellerosus | reverse complement strand
AGATAGCTCAGTGGATAAAGAGCTCGCTGGGAAACCACATGGGAGGCCCTGGGTTCGGTTCCCGGGGACCTCTCCTAGCGGGCAGACCGCCTTGAGAATGGCAAGCCGCCATGGGCGGGCCAGAGCCGCCGTGGGCAGGGCAAAAAGCTGCCACGGACAGGGCAAAAGCCGCCACGGGCAGGGCAGGTCGCCCGCGAATTGAGCGCAGCCAACCACCCGCGAACTGAAGCAAGAGCCGGCCGTGAATAGAAGCAGAAGCCTCCCACAAGCGGGGAAAGCCGCGCCTGCGCAGTGACCAAGTCTCGGCGCGTCGCCGCAACGGGGGGGAAGGGGAGATATGTAATAAAATAAATAAATCTTTAAAAAAAAAAATAAATAAAATAAAGATGCTTGTAAACTGTAGTTAAAAGAGAAAATGTTCTCGAATCCTGCTTCGGTTTAAATTTTATAAAGTAAAAAAAAAAAAACAACCATGTGTGCTCTGAAGAAAATAAATGTGAAGCAGCATGTAGAGGAAAATAGGCCTCTATAAATACACTAAAATATTAGACATCAGAGTAAGAATTCAAAATTGAATAACAAATAAATTACTATTTCTTCTCTGAATTCATATAGATTTTCAACATTCTGATTTTATATGTATTTGATTTTCTTTCTCTTTTGGATTATCATTTTCCCATTATATGATTTATGTTGAAGAATTCCTTAATTGTTTCTCCTGGGAGCACAGTTGACCTTCTATTGTGATTGTTTTGATTCGGGTGTTTAATAAATTTTTTTTTTTTAAAGGAAACTCTCTGTCTCTTCCTTTATTTGCTTGGTCATTCTGAAGGGTTAGAGAATTTTTCTTCACTTCTGAGGTTTATGTCATGCACAAACTTTAGATTTCCTTCAAAACACATATGACTCATTAGAAACTTAGTATATGGTCTATATAAGGATATTTCCCTTTCTGAGGGTTTAAAAGTGTATTTATTGGGCATATTTGCTTAATTTCCATATTCAATATAAATATAAATGGCTGGAAAAACTTGTAAATTAAATTTTATTTTCAAAACTTTTCTGAGCTTTTAGAAAAGGAAAAAGCTGTTGGAAAATATAAGGGGAAAAGACAATTAAGGTTTCCAGCTGTTTATGATTCCATTATTAGTGAATATAGTTGAACCAACATTAATTTTAATAATTTCCTTTTCTAATCTCTAATTTTACTTCTGAATATGCCTGATACTTTTTTCTTTGGGCATCTATTTCCAAAATAGATATTTCTATTAGTAATTGAATATATTTACACCAAAGTTAATTTTAACATTTCTTTTTCTAATTGCTGTCAGAATTGTGTGAGCTCATGATAAATGCTTCACTAGAATGCCCTTTTCTCTTCTCCTCCTCCTAACCTGCCTCAATCATAATCACCCCTCCCATGCCCCATTCCAATGGAAACAGTGTGGTGTATATATATATATATATATATATATATATTTTAAGATTTAATTTTTTATTTTCTGCTTTTTGTCTCCCCCCCACCCCTGCTGCAGTGACTTGCCGAGTCAGCTTCACCGGTGAGCGGTGGCCTTCCCCACTCGTGGGCGGCTTGCCCCACTTGCGGGCTGCTCTGCCCTGCCCACGGGTGGCTCCGCTCTGCTCGCAGGCGGCTCCGCTCTGTCGGTGGTGGCTTTGCCCTGCCTGTGGCATCTTTTGCCCTGCCCATGGCGGCTCTGCCCCGCCCACAGCAGCTTTTGCCTTCCCAAGCAGTCCACCCACCTGGAGAAGCCCCAGGGACCGAACCCAGGGCCTCCCATGTGGTAAACCGGCGCCCTATCCACTGGGCTATACAACCGGCCCCAGTGTGGTATATTTTTAAAACTGTAATGTCAATATTGTTGTTGACTTTATATCCTTACTTTGCATATTATTGACCTTGGCATGTCATTTAACTTCAATTTCTTCATCCTAAATATGGAGATAAAAAAACAACAAAACATGGAAATGGATAATTTCCTAACACAATAATTTACCAAAACTGACTCCAGAAAAGGAGAAAATATAGACTCATTTAAACAGAAAATGAAAAAATTAAATTTTCATGGAACAATCTACCTAAAGCATATGGCCTTTTTAGAGTTTTATAGGATAATTGAACTAAACCTTTAAAAAGCAAATATTTCAATGCTATTTTACTGTTCTAGAATATAGAAAAATAAGGGAAAAGCTCCCAAGTTTACTAAAGACTGAATAAAACAGAAAATTACAAACCAATAATTTTTGAATATAGTTACAAATATCCAAAATAAAATAGTTACATACAGAATCCATAAAAACATTAATAACATATTGGGACCATGAGGAGTTTATTCCATGGAAGCAAGGCAAGCTTAATATTAAGAAACCTGTTCCTATAATCCATCATATTAATAGATTTAAGAAGAAATAAATGCGATACTGTAAAAACAACATTCTTCTTGATTAGAAATTTTTTTAAAACCTCAATAAAATAAGACTAGACAGCTTAATATATTTAACAAGATAATATATATATACTTGTGAAATTTTCACTGAAGTCAGGAACAAGTTAAGAATGCCCACTATGACCACTATTATTTGACATTTTATTGGAGATATTAACCAAGGCAAGGACAAGAAGAAAAAAAAAAATTAGGGGTAAACAAATTGTAGTAGAGGATATAAAACTACCATTACTTGCAGATAGGATATACATAGACAACCAAAGGCAATTCATTTTAAAACTACTAAAAACAATAAGAGAATACAGAATCATGAGAATTGACTGGACTTATATTTACCGTATAAAGAAATTCTGTAAGGACATGCAAGAAACTAGTAGCAATAGTTACCTTAGTAGCAGTGGGGTGGTTAGAGGGGTGAACTAAGCAGAAGTATGGGCTTAGGGTAGGAGTGAGATTTTCCACTACAGACTGTTCTGTATGGTTTTACTTTTGAGCCATGTGTATGTATTACTTATTCAAAACATTCAACAAAAAGCACATTAACATTCCAAGATACTTAGCATGAAAGAGAGAATGTGGAGAGCGAATGCAGCTCAGTGGCTGGGTGCTTGTTGCCCAAGTACAAGGTCCTGGGTTCAATACCTGGTACCTCCTGAAGAAAAAAAAAAAAAACAACTATGGATGTGACAAGGGAGGTCCATTTGAATCCAATTTGTGCAAAGTAACAAAAGCAAGACCCTTTGGGAAGGACAAAGTGGTGTCACGAAGGACCTTGCCCGTGACCTTGTGCTACAATCTTCTTGGCCATGAGTTTCCTCATTTTGGTGGAGTGGCTGTCAGAGTCCAGAATGGAGATGCACTCTGTGGAGAGAGCCAGGCAAGCCTATGTTGAGAAAGGAGTGTCATGGGGCATCTTCAAGGAAAGAGTAGGACGTACCAAGAAATAGCAAGGAGAGCTATTTTATGTGCTTGTTTTGTTTTGTTGTACTAAGCTATGTGAGATAACTCTTCACCTCCCCCGCTCCTGGAACTTTCTATGCTAGTTGGTTTTGGGTAGAAATAGATGAAACTGATTTGTGTGCATTTATGGTGACCCCTATTTTTATTCTCATGCTCAGTCTAGTTAAATCTGGATTACCAGGTATCAAAATGTTCTGTGGCAGGACAGAGGAGAGAGCAAATTAACCTCAGACCTTGGTAAGTCCTGAGGATCAAAAAAAGTGAGCCTGAAGCTGCTTAGAGAGATTTTAGTTTCTTTACAAAATAAATATCTCTTTACCCAGGCACAGATGATTCAAATGGGGACAAATCTGCTTATTTTTCTAGTTGACCAAAAATGTGGAGGGAGAGAGAGGAAGCCTTGTTTTCCTCTTTCTTCAAATGCTTTCGTTCGCTCCCTTCCACAAAACCATTGTCCAAATCTTGGTGTTAGCTCTTTCCTTCAAAATCTTTTCATGGTTTCCTAATCATTTTTGCAACTACTTCATTTTTACACGGTCTTCTTATTGAGGATGTGTGGGGGATCACTCATGAAGCTTTTCTAGCTCTCCTCACAGAGGATACCAATGTTATCGTCATTAACTTCACAAGAGAAGAAGAATAATTTATCTGTATCTTCATTGCATATTATTGGCCCTCGATAAAAGGCAAATAGTAATGATAAACCTTGAAATAAGCCTTTCGAAGATACCAGACAGCAAACTGCATGAGCCATTTTGAAAACAGATTCAAAGAAAGATGTCCTGAACTTTCATTTCCCGTCGGCTGGGTTTCTTTGAAGTGGGAGTTAACCCTGACATTAAGCAGCTCCAGAAACTGAGCCATGCCCCGTTGTTTTTGGCCTGATAATTCGACCCCCAATGATGACTCCCACACGCAACTGGGTGTCTTTGATGACTCACTCTTCTTTTCGAGATAGGCCTCCAGACATTTGTGCATTTCCTAGATTCTGCATTAAAGCCTCTGTGGAAAAGGAAAAAAATATATATAGCTTAATTTAATAAATACAATCAAACGAAATGTCTGCTCTCTCCCTAAGGAAATCTCTCTCTGTCTCTTTATTTTTCTTATAGAACTTTCCCTGCCTTCTCTGTTCTTGTTTGTACTAGAGCACTTGTAATAAGGAGTTTGCTATTAAAGGAAAATAGAGAACTCATCTCCTAGGGAGGCAAAAAACTGAAGGAAGAGCTTGTAGGAAGGGCCTAGGAAGAGTGATTTGGAGATATTTTTATTTTTTATTGAGAGCAGAATAAGAAAAAAAATTGTTTTCCTTGTAAAAACCATGGAATTTGGTAAAACATCTTTAATGTTAAGACTGAAATCTGTTTTTATGCAGCTTTGTTGAGCTCTGAAGTACTGGGTGGGGGTAGAATGCTGATTTGAGAGGAATCCCAAACTCTTTTTTGCCACAAATACTAGTCTTAAAAAATTCTAATTACCTCCTGCTTGGAAAAGACTAATCCAAGAAGCAAAACATGATCCTTATAGAAGACTCATGTTCTGTAAATTATTTTGTCACGGTCAAAGTGATTTCCTTTAGGAGAACTAAATTACTCCCTTTTGAAATAAAATTTTATTTGCTTCTGTTATTATTAAAGAGTAAAATTTTAATACAAAAAAAAGCCAATGAACATGGAGCCTATTTATTGAAATTATATTTCTACAATGCATACCAGGAGCTCCATCTTCCTATTTCAGTCTAAAATGCAGAAAATAGATAATTTTTAAAATATGCATATTTTTCTCTTTTTCACAATCATGCTGACTTTATGGAGCTATTCTTTTATGTGTGTAATTTATTTTATTTGGCAAAAGACAAGAAGAAAATACTCATATCTTTATTAGTGAAAAAAATTCAGTTTCTTGGGATTCACGTCCTATATAGTCAAATAAATAAAGCTTAAGGATCCTATAAAAATCTGTACAAACATGCCAATTCTGTATTGTTCTGAATCTCTCGCCACTGATCTTTGATAAATTTTAAAGAATTCTTCTCCCAAATGAAATATTGTATTTAATGTAGCAGTGTTACATAATTTTATACAACAAATTGTTATATACTTACTAATATATAGTTTTCTCATGCATACACTTATTTTCTAATTATGTGATGTGCTTTACTTTTATCTCCCCAGTAAGATCATAGGTACATGGAGTCAAGAGACCTTGTCCTATATATCTGTCTTTTAGAGAGCCTGACATAGTGTCAACAGGTAGAAAGTGAATAAATGTGGACTCAAAATACCTGTGCTCAAACCTTAATTTTGTCCCTTCTGACCATTCAGTTTTCTTGACTATAAAATGGGGATGCTATGATTATCCTCTTAGGATTGATGAGTCGAGGTGTGTGAAACAGCTTTCATGAACTGTAAAGTACTATACAAATATTTGGTTGACCTTGAAGGGTGAGTAGCAGTCAGCTAGATGAAAGCTTTGGAGAAGGAGAAGAGGGGCGTCTGGGCAGCATATGAAAGAGAAGGAGATGACCGACCTCAGCTCTCAGGCCCTCCCGTTTCCTGACCAGTTCTTGCAGAGCTAAATCACTCTCTGATGTTCATGCTGCTTTTCTGGTCTCTGAAATAACATCCCTTCATCTTCAAGGGCTAGTTACGGGCAGGTTATTGTAGGTCAGTCTCCTTATCCCCCAAAAATATCAGACTCTACACTCTGAAACCATCCATGACTCCTTTTTGCCTCTTCTTCATCTTGCTCTTGCTCATTTGAATATTGTTCAATCGTTCCTTCCTTTCTATTGTCATAGCTGCCATGTTAATCTAAGCTCTTGTTACTTCACATAGGGAATGGAAGAGACTCCGGTGGACTAGAAATAGGCAATTGTCCTTCCAAACAGAAGTAGGTAGAAAGATTCATAAACAATAGTTTGGTTACTTTAATGTGAACTCTCCCAATTCTAAAATTTATTATTAAAGTTAGTGACCACCTAAAGGGAGTTGTGATCTCATTTACTGCCCAACGTGATTCAGCAGGCAATGTGTGAAATGCTGGAAACACTGTGGGTATGGACTGCACATTTAACAAGCATATATTAAGGACCTGCAATGTATTGGGGGAATGTAGAGGTAATGTACATTCTTCATGCTTAACAGGCTCATAATATAACGAAAGAGGCAGCTGTGTAAGGTGAAATGTGGTACCTTTGAATATATGATAAGAACAGTTTCAGAGATGGGTATGGAATATTGAAGACATTCAGGAGAGGAGCAGTTTACATTGCCTGGGGCCAAGGGATTAGGGACGATCAGGGGATGCCTAAAGGAAAATAAAAGTTTTCCAGAACAATGGATGTTGATAGGGAGAGGGGTTTGCTGCCAGAGGGGATAGAAGCAACAAAGGTAGGGAAACAGCCTGCTGTGTGAACTTGGGCTGCAAGCAAGGTGGTGTTCCTGAGCTGCACAATTCACAACAGGGTGGGGCAGGAAAGGGTTTCTTTCATGATCTTTAAAATCAAAATTGAAAGACACAAGTGGGAAAAAGACTGGATTAGTAACAGGTAGAAAATCTCTGTCCAATAATGCAGATATGCTTACAGGATAGTTTTCAGCTCCATTAATTCTTTTTTTTTTTAAGACTTATTTTATTTATCTCTCCCCCCACCCCCTCATTATTTGTGCTCTCTTTCTGCTCTCTATTCGTCTTCTTTTTTATAGGGGGCACTGCGAACGGAACCGGGACCTCCCATGTGGGAGGGAAGCACCCAATCACTTGAGCCACCTCTACTCCCTGCTTGTTGTGTCTCTCATTGTGTTTTCTAGCTGCATCATCTTTTTGAGTCATCTTTTTGTATCATCTTGTTGTATCATCCATTAAGTCTTACATTTACTCAACTGTTACTTACCAAGCACCTAACCTGTACTAGACTTTGAGAATAAAATGGTGTTGAAGAAAGACTCCTTGTTGTCAAGAACATTACAGTCTAGTGAGAAGCCTGTTCCATACAGTTTGAGCAGGGCTTTAAATGCAACTAATAAATGCAAGCAAAATAAAGTAACTATTGGAAGTAGCTTATGTTACAGAGGAGACCAGAGTCCCATGTATTTTGATGGACTGCACTGAAAAGCTGACTCTAATCAGGCAGTTAATAACAGCGTGTATCCTGAATTCAATCTGGAAGGCACTCTTTCCACCAAACTAGTGGGGCCTAGAGAACTCCTCTATTCTTGCAATGAGACAAACACAATGATGGCAATTGTACAGTTCTCAGAAAGAGAGGAAGAGAAGCCTACTAGGTGGTATAAAGAGAGAAAGAAACCACTCTACAGTAATATTCTTATTATCCATTTATATCCTCCAATGCAGCATAAGAATGGTGACCATTTATCTACACTAGAAAATACATCAAGACTTCTGGTTAAACATGGCTTGACAGACTGAATTTAGGAATTGTTTTATTCTCTCTGAAAACTCTAATGTTATAAAAAAGTGATAGCCCTGGGGTAGAGAGGAATAAACCCAAAAGACAATGATGTTGGGAAAGTAGTCTATAATTGTATCATATATGGCTTTGTATTTTTTTTCCCCACAACCCTTCCAGTTCTTTCCCCGTTTTAGTTTTTGTCAGCATTTCATTTCTCAGTAGTTACATGCAAGCCTTGAGAAATAACTGTGTGAGCTAATGACTAATAAGTAAAACTTCTATGCTTAGACTTCTCTCCCAGGAAACTCCAAGAATAATCTATTCTGTGAGCTGTTTAACCACCTTCGTTTCAATAGAAAGATGTAATTTCAGCCATACTTCAAACATTGTAAATGCTTGTTTTACTTAGTTACTGAGAAAGTGTAACTTCTGCCCTGCTGGGAAACACTGTGGATGTCTGGTCCTTGATTATCTGTCCTGAGCACTGCACTTTTTTTTTTTTTAAGATTTATTTATTTACTTATTACTTACTTCTTCCCTGCCTAATTGTTTGCACTCCCTGTCTGCTCTCTATGCTCTCTGTGTCTGCTTGTCTTCTTTTAGGAGGTACCAGGAACTGAACCACGGATCTCCCATGAGGGAGGAAGGTGCCCAATTGCTTGAGCCATATTTGCTCCTTGCTTGTTGTGTCTCTTGTTGTGTCTCCTTGTTGTGTCATCTCGCTGCATCAGCTTACTATGCCAGCGCTCTGTGCTAGTCCATCGTGTCAGCTCACTGTCTTGCTCATCTTCTTTAGGAAGCACCAGTAACTAAACCCAGGGCCTCCCATGTGGGAGGTGGACACCCAACTGCTTGAGCCACATCTGCTCCCTGCACTTTTTAATCATGGTCCCTCTCACATGCCCTCCCCAGCCACACAGGTACATGTGGTATAAAAGAGTTCTCTTGCTCTGTGGCAAGTGCAGACTCGAACCTCTGAAGCTGCAGACTCTCTGCCCGCTGCCATGGAGAGGATTTAGGCCACAACCAGGCTTGGATCCACCACTATGTGAAGAGCTTCCCCATGTAAGCCCCCTATTTAATACTCTTTTGCTCACCATGCTGTACTTGTCCGACTCTTTCTTTGGTCTAATGTATTCCTCTCAGTTTGGTGGCTCCCTGCTATACTTAGAACAACAATAACAATATTTTGGAAGCTGGGAGGTGGATGAATAAGAACAAAAAGTGGCAACTGGAGAGCTGCTGTAGTTCAGTGGTTTGAATGCCTGCTTCCCAAGTACAAGGTGCCAGGTTCAATCCCTGGTACCTTCTTAAAAAAAAAACAAACACAACAGTGGCAACTGATCTTGCAGCTGGAAAAAGCAGAAACTTAACCCACAGAATCTCAGAAATGAAAAACCAGGTACCTCTGAAAGTGGGGGTTGATAGGTTACATGTCTATATAAATATGAGTTAACCCCTCAGACACCTCCTCTTCTCCATGCAGTCAAGGGAATGTCCTTTCCCAACCTCAACAGAGAAGATTTATTTTCTAAAGATGTTGATATAGAAAGAAAGTGGATTCAAGGGATATCAACCACATCTGAGGATGGACACCATAATGGAAACAGAGGGATTGAGTGAAAGCCTTCCTGATAAAGAGTGGAGACCCACAGCCCCCTTCCTTTCTCAGCACTTGAATGTTAACAGCCAGGCATATGTATCTCAGGCAGGAGATTAGAGGACTCTTCAGTGAGAAAACACAGCAGCCAAGAGAAAAGGCCTTGGAAAAATGATATAAAACATTACATCTATGGCGCATGAACAGGAATCCATAAAATAAAATGCATAATCATAAAATAGAAAAGATCTCATGGAACTTAAAAATATGATAGCAGAAATGAAAAATTAGAGGGGAGCAGATGTAACTCAAGTGGTTGAGCACCTTCTTCCCATGTAGGATGTCCTGGGTTCAATACCCAGTACCACCTGAAAAAATTAATTAGGAGGTTGGAAGAAAAGCTAAAAAAATTCATAAAGCAGAGTAAAAGGATAAATGGAAAAGTTTTAAAAAGAATGTCAAAGAAGGTAGAAAATCAACATTTCAAACAATATCAGTTCTAGAAAGAGAAAACAGTTGCTAGTAGGGAGAGAAATGGAAAATAAATGATGTGTTTTTTTTTAAGCCCACAATTGAAGGAATTAAATTTTTAGATTTAGAGGCACCATGCAGTACACAGAATAATACGTGAAAAAGAAACCTTAGGGCATTTAATCCTGAAATTTCATAACATTAGAAATAAAAAGAAAACTCTAGGAGCTTCACTCATAAAAGGTCAGGAGTTAGAATGATCTAGGACTTTGGGAAATTAACACTAGCTAAGAAGGCAATGGAACAATGCCTGCAAAATACTGCAGGACAATCATTTCTGATCTAGAATCTGATGCCCATCTAAACTACCAACCAAGTATGGAGTAGATAAAGATATTTTCTGACATGGAGTTTTCTGAATACTTGCCTTCAGTGTACCTTTTTCAGGAAGCTACTATAGGATAAACTCCAACAAAATGATAGAGGAAATCAGGAAAAAGTAAGACATAGGACCTAGGAATGTAGGGATATATCACAGGAAAACCTTGAAGGAAAGTTTCAGGATGGTGGCACAGTTTCAGGATAGCAACCATGCAGCACATCTGGACAGCATCTAATCCAGGATGGAGGGATTCAAGAAGGGGAGGAAATGATGCAGTTGAACATACTGAGAAAAGAATTATATTTTTGGCTCAGAGTTTAGAAATGAATGAATTATAAGAATATGGAACTCTAATCAAATTTTAAAAATGAGGCAACCAATAACCTCTGGGAAAACAAGAGGAAAAAACAGTAAAAGAGAAAGAAAGAGGAAAAAAAAAAAGAACATAGCTGTTCTGCTTAGAGAGCTATTAATGTAATCAAAACATTGAACAAAATTCATTTAACCAAAAGCTTTAATATAAATATATATGGTGTATGAGGGAGGAATTTATAAGATCCAAATTCTTACTTTCCATGCTAGAAACATAAAAGCCAATATCTAAAAGAGAAAAATCAAGAAATAGCAGTATAAGCAGGTTCTTTTGAAATATAGAGTTAAAAAAGCAGAAGAAAATGCTAAATGTACTGAATGTAGTTGCTCTCGTATTGAGGTAGGAATGAGTAGGGTATGCGGTGGCTGTTTTTCTTTTTAAACCTTCAAGACCCATTTGATATTTAAATGAGACTCATGATATTAAATTAAAACTAAGGTACAAAAGAGCATATAAGAATAGGGCCAGTTATATCTTTCTTCCCATATTTCTCTCCTCCTACTCAATCCAGGAGATTGATAAGATCCTGTATTAGTCAGCATTAACCAGAGAAACAGAATACATATACGCACACACACACATTATGAGATTTATTATAGGAATCGGCTCACGTGACCATGGGGATTGGCAAGTCTGAATTCTGTAGGGCAGATTGCAAGTTGGGAACTATAACGAAGGTTTCTCCCCAGGAGAAGCTGGCTGGCTGAAATAGAGATAGTAATCCCTCTTTGTGACTAAAATCATTAGTTTTCCCTTCAACTGATTGGATGAGCTTTCTCTCATTGTTAAATGCAAGCTCCTTTGTTGATTATAGATTTAAACCCATGAAATACCCTCAAAGTAACTATCAGGTCAGTGCTTGATTGACCAAACCACTGGACACCATAACCTAGCCAAGATGACACATGAATGTAACCACCTCAGATACCATTAACAAGTTGTTGGTAAATATTAGGTAGGGGTCACAGGCTAAATAAGACCACTTTTCTCTCATTTTAATTATTAACATGTAAGATTAGCATTAAATATTAAATAAATTTAATAATTTCCATTAAATTTTAGTTATTAATTTTTAAACGCTTTAAAATCCCTTTAATTTTTATCAGTATGCACAAATATACATAAATGTGTGTGTTTATATTATATATTTGTATATATTTAATATTTAGTGCATTTTATTATGATTGATATGATGTGGGAAAGACATTAGAATCTGAAATTTGATACAGACCTAGGCTTATTTCTCTGCAGGTGTCTGTTGTACTCATTTTGAAAAATACTGCTTAGGAATTATACCCTAATCCACCTAAATAGGAATTTACTTAAGTTGTTTTCAGCAGCCTGAATTTTTAGCTTTTGGTTGGCTTATTCATTATTGAGGTAAAAATTATATACAATAACATGCACAGAACTTAACTGTAGGGTTGATCAGTTTTGGTAATTATAGAGTCCCATGTTACAACCACAATATATGTATATATATATAAACTATTTTCCTCCACCATAG
>PVKH010032407.1:0-12174 GCA_004027955.1 Chaetophractus vellerosus | reverse complement strand
CAAAACAAGCAAAAAGAAAGAAATAACAAAGATTATAGGAGAACTGAATGAAATAGAAAATAAGAAAGCACTAGAAAAAATTAAACAAAACAAAACGGTGGTTCTTTGAGAATATCAATAAAATTGGCAACCTCTTAGTCATATTAACAAAGAAAAAGAGCGTGCAGATGCAAATACACAAAATAGGGAATGAAGAAAGGGATATCACTGCCAACCCCACCAAAACTAAGAATAACATAAGAGGATACTTTGAAAAATTATATGCTAACAAGAATGATAATTTAGAGGAAATGGACAAATTCCTAGAAACTCACAAGCAGCCTAAACTAATGAAGGAACAAACTGATGCACTCAACAGTCCAATTACAAGTAAAGAGATAGACTCAGTCATCAAAAGCCTCCCAAATAATAAGAGCCCAGGACAAGATGTCTTCACAGCTGAATTCTACCAAATATTCCAGAAAGAACTAAAACCAATCCTGTTTAAGCTCTTTCAAAAATAGAAACAGAAGGAACATTGCCTAGCCCATTCTATGATGCCAAAATTACCCTAACACCAAAGCCAAACAAAGATACCACAAGAAAGGAAATTTACAGACTAATTTCTCTAATGAATGTAGATGCTAAAATCCTCAACAAAATACTTACAAATCTCATTCAACAATATATCTAAAGCATTATACACCATGACCACTTGGGTTTCATCCTGGGTATGCAATGAGGGTTCAGCATAAGAAAATCAATAAATGTAATACACCACATAAACAGATTGAAAGAAAAAAAAACATGGTCTTCTCTAAAGATGCAGAAAAAGCATTCGACAAAATACAGCATGCTTTCCTGATAAAAACACTGAAAAGATAGGAATAGAAAGAAACTTTCTGAACACGATAAAAGGTATATATGAAAATCCCAATGCTAACATCATCTTCAATGGGGAAATCCTAAGAGCATTCCCTCTGAGATCAGGAACAAAACAAGGATGCTCACTATCACAACTCTTATTTAAAATTTTCCTAGAAGTACTTGACCAAGTACTGAGGCAAGAAAAAGATATTAAAGGCATCCAAATGGGAAAACAAGAAGTAAAAGTTTCATTATTTGCAGAAGACATGATCCTATACTTAGAAAGCCCAGAGAAAGCTACATCAAAGTTGCTAAAACTTATAAAGGAGTTCAGTGACATTGCAAGCTATAAGATCAATGTGAAAAATCAGTAGCATTTCTGTACACCAACAATGAGCAATCTGAGGAGGAAATCAACAAAAAATAACATTTACAATAGTAACTAAAAGAATCAAATACCTAAGCATAAATCTAAATAAAGATGTAAAGGACTTATATGCAGAAAACTACACAACATTGGTAAAGGAAACAAAGAAGGTTTAAATACATGGATGAATTTTCTCTCTTCAGGGATAGAAAGAGTAAATACTGTCAAGATGTTTATATACTGAAACTGATCTACAGATTTAATGCAATCGCAATAAAAATTAATATTGTATTTTTTAAGGAATTGGAAAAACTAACTACAAAATTTATTTGGAAAGGTAAGAGGCCCTGAATTGGCAAAGGCATATTGAAAAAGAAAAATGAAGATGAAGGTGTCACACTACCTGACTTCAAAACATATTACAAAACTACAGTGGTGAAAACTGCATGGTATTGGCACAAGGACATGAATTGAGAGTTCTGATATAAATCCTTACATATATAGTCATCTGGTATTTGACAAGGCCAACAAGCCCACTCAGTGGGGAGAGAATGGCCTCTTCAACAAGTGGTGCATCGAGAACTGGATATCTATAATCCAAAGAATGAGAGAGGAACACCATCTCACACCCTATACAAAAATTAACTCAAGGTGGACCTAAGACCTAAATATAAGAGCGAAGACCATAAAAACCTTGGAGGATAATGTAGGGAAGTACCTACAGGGCCTTGTAATAGGAAATGGTTTCATGGACTTCACACCCAAAGCATGACCAGCAAAAGAAAAAAAATGGATAAAAGGCATTTCCTTAAAATAAAACCATTGTACCCCAAAGGACGTTATCAAGAAAATAAAAAGGCAGCCTACCCAATGGGAGAAAATATTTGGAAACCATATATCTCATAGTAGCCTAATATCCTGCATATATAAAGAGATCCTACACCTCCAAAATAAAAAGACTCATAACCCATTTAAAAAATGGGCAAGTGCCTGAAAAGGCAGTTCTCCATGAAAGAAATACAAATGGCCAAAAAGCACATGAAAAAATGCTCAACATCTCTAACTATGTGAGAAATGCAAATCAAAACTACAATTAGATACCATCTTACACCCATTAGAATGGCAGGTATTAAAAAAACTGCAGATTATAAATATTGGAGAGGTTTGGACTTATGGGAACCCTCATCCACTGCTGGTGGGATTGTGGATTGGTCCAGCCACTGTGGAGGACAGTTTGGTAGTTCCTCAAAAAACTTAATATAGATCTCCCATATGATCCAGTGATTCCAATCCTGGGTATATACCCAGAAGAATTGAAAGCAAAGACACAAACAGATATATGTACACCAATGTTCATAGCGTCATTGTTCACTACTGCCAAAAGTTGGAATCAACCCAGGTGCCCATCAACAGAGGAAAGGATAAACAAAATGTGGTACATACATACAATGGAATATTACTTGCGAGTAAGAAGGAATAAAGTGCAAACACCCAGGATAACATGGATGAATCTTGAAGACGTTATGTTGAGTGAAGCAAGCCAGGCATTGAATGATGAGGTGTAGATGAACTCACTGATATGAGTAAAGTAAATTGAGCAGTCCCTGAGAACTAGCTTCTGAAAGAAAGGTTTATGAGAGAGAAAGAGAAGAGAAAGTTGTGGGACATCATCCATAGGGACATAATCTGTGTGAGGTGATGGAGTGTGTTTGCATGTTGGGGGGATGGGACAGGTGGGTGGATATTGTTGGGTTTGGTGGTGCAGGGTTGCTGGCTAGGACGCCTGGGAAGGGCAGTTTGGAGAGCCTAGGATGCTTCTGGAGGGTGGAAGAATGACCACATGAACACTTGGGACTCGTGGGTGAGGGGTTGTGACTGCAGAGGTGGGGTTTCTCTTGTGGCAATGTGAAGGGGAGGTGTCCCAGCTTGGGCTTGTGGGTTAGGTGGCATTCACAGGAGCTTATCTGGAGAGGGCCTCTGGGGAGTATGGGAGTGTTCATCCTGTCATAATGTGTTGTATCAGTGGGTGGAGACCCACACAATGAGAAGGAAGGAGATGGACTCCCTCTTTTTGGAGGTCTGATTCACTCAGAAATAGACAGGGGGGTGATTCTTGGGAGCAGGGATGGTTCCCAGTGGGATATAAACCAGTCAGCCAAGACACTCTGTTGCATGTATCTGTGAATCCTGTCATCCTAAGAGTCAAGCTCAGGGTATGTTGTGGGCCCTGGGGGGAGGGGGAGGGAGGAACAGAGTGGATCAAACAAGGGGCATTTAGTGGCCTCTTGAAATGTTTTCCATTGCTTTGCAGTGATGGACACAGGACAGGGTGAATGTCATCAAAATATTTCAAAGTGTATGATCTAAAACGTGGACCTAGCTGTGGACCAATGACAATGTTTGGGAACTATGTTTCACTATCTGTTTGTCTGTTATGTTGGTGCTTCCATCAATATACAAAAAGTTTTGGTATGGGGGGGAATAGAGGAGGAGGTTGAGTGTATGAGAATGTCTTGTATTCTGTGTGTGACTCTGTTGTGACCTAAAACTTCTTTGAAAATTAAATTAAAATGGTGGGATGCTTGGGAATAAGAAGAGGAAAGTGCCCTGGAACAGTCTGGACACCAGATATTGCACTGACAAGACAAACTGGAAAAAATATATATATATATATATATAATTACTTTTTCACATTATTTGAACAACCCAGTCCTGTAATAATATTTTATTTTTTCTATTTATTTATTTTTTTTTATTTTTTAAGTTCTCTTATATTTTATCTCTTACATTTAAATATCATTATTATTTCTTTTTCTTACTCACTGCAAGTGGCTACTGTTATGGCTTCACCTTTGAAGAGGCTATGGATCACAGAAAGGCCACAACAGGGATGTCAGAGGATCATTGGTGGGGGATGTCAGGGTTGGGGGTGGATAGGAAGAAGTCCACCTGAACATACATAAAAGGCATGCATAATTGTTCAAGTGCTCATGGGGCATGGTCATGGGGTGAAGAATTACTCAATAAATGGGAGAACACTGAATTCCCATCCTGGAGAGCTCTGCCATATTCTCCAGGAGTGTAGCAACAGCCCCCCAATTGCCAGGGCACTGTCTGCCAAATGAGGATGATCCATTGATGGACCCTTGTTGTTGATGACTAGCATTATGAGTCTTTGCTCTTGAAGTTAAATAGCCTAGTGTTATGGGTTGCCTCTTGAGAACCTCCTTGTTGCTCAAACATGGCCTCTCTCTAAGCCAAACTCAGCATATGAATGCATTACCTTCCTCCCAGTGTGGGATGTGATTCCTGGGGATGAGCCTCCCTGGAAACAAGGGATTACTAACAAATGCCAATGGACAATATGACTGGAAAAAGTCTTTGAATAAAAAGGGAAAATTGTAAAGACAAATGAGTTCATAGGGCTAAGAAACTTCAAAGTTAGTCGGGAGGTCAACCCAGAGGTAACAATTATGCATATCCCAGTAGGAACTCCTAGGCTTCCAATATGTATATCACTCCAAACAGAAGGGCTCCTGAGGGCAGATAGCCCCAGAGCTTAATGCCTTACCAGTGGGCCCTAATTTGGAATCCTTGCTCCTGAGGGTGACAGTCACTGACCAAAATATATCTTCACTGCACATGGTCCATCTGTCTCTTCTATTCAATCCTATATGTGATGCCAGACTTTTAGGTGGATTTCCAGAGACCAGAGACTATGGGTTGTCCATGTGCCAGCTGGGATCCAGAGGATTGGTGGACCTGCAACTCCTACTCTACAACTCAATGGACTCACGTAGGACACCTAGTGGGGAGATGTTGATGGGCAATGGCTATCCTGTGGAATGGAGACAGTCTGCAGCTGCAGGCAGGATAATCTTTTCCATCATATCCATGGGATATAAGCCCCCTCTAACTTGGTGGTGGAGGGGACATCACCATCCCAGACTCCTCAGGATTGGGGGAAGAGCTATGGACCAGAGTTGATTTGCTGGTGTTCTGATATAGACTTGTTGTGATTCATGCAATGGAAGAAATTACAACATATTTGGAGCCAGTGGCTACTGGACACTTTGGGGGCAGGTAGAGGGAAGGGCAATTGTAATACGGGGGCTTTTTTGGGAATTGGGAATTGTCCTGGGTGATGCTGCAGTGGAGGATATATTCCAATTTTTATCATCATGTATCATGCAGAACTGTGTGGGAGAGAGGGTGGTCTATAGTCTGAACTGTGGTCCATACTTAGTGGAAAGCCGCAAAATGTTTATATCTATTGCATGTGATGTGTCACACTGATGAGGGACATATATGTGATAGGTTGTAGGAGGCATCGGAGGTGGGGTATATTGTTACCCCTAAAATTTCTTTGTAACATTTATGTAATTGAAGTATCCTAAAAATTTTTTTTGATTAAAAATTAAAAGAAGAAGAAGAAAAATATGGAAAGTATGAATAACCATGCAAAAGAAGATACCCTACTTTGGGATATACAGTGTAGGAAGATATAGAAGGTAATAATTATAAGAGAAGGAGGAGTTGTACAAAGGAATAGGAACAGTACATGCATATATGGACTACAGTTACCTCTATGCTAAGAAAAATATTGGATCATCAATTGTAAAAAAGATACCACACCTATGTAAACCATCAATAATAAGGAAAACTAGGTGTTTGGGGGTTTATATGGGAACACTGTTCATTCTGCATGATTTTTCTGTAAACCATAAAGGCTACAATTAAAAATAAAACTTTGCCTAGGGCAAAAAATATAGAATATAATGAAAAAAATTAGCAAATAATCATGGTTACTGATCATTATATAGACCCTTTTTTAGTTTATTTTTTTCCAGTATACCTTAGAATACCAAAAGTTAATATTGAAACTGGCTATACTGAACCTATCCTTGTTGCAGAAATCCAATCCTGAAGAACTCAAGCAGCCCCCAGAAGAGTGGAGGAACACAACTGTATTATGCATGGGCCCAGAGAGCAAACCAGTTTTCAGTTTCTGGGCCCCTAACAACAGTTTTGGTGGGATTATATAAGTTTTTATTCATTGGCTAGTGGGTTGTTCAGTGAAAGAGATAAAATTCCTAAGGTGAGGGGGCAGGCATTTAAAATATTTGCTGGCTTAACTCAGGGTCATAAGAAAGGGAGCTATCTTTTCTTTAGGTTTGTAAATTTTAGTTCAAAGAGGCATGCTTTTTCCTTTATCTTGTTAAAGATGGCCTGGGGAAAAGAGGAGGCTGAGAAAAGGAGAGTGGGACTGTTTGTTCTTCTAAAGTTGTGAATTCCCACAGTGGGGGATGGGGTCCTGAACTTCCCTTATCATCCTTGCTTATGGTTATTTAAAAACTAGAGGGACCTTTGTGTCTGCTATCTGTCATGATGGTAGCCACTTCACCCTTCTCTGTTTGAATACATCAAAAACCCTTGCCCTCCCTTGTTCAGGGAAGGCAGATTTGAGGAGCCTTTATCTCCTGTCCTCCCACCAACCTTAATAAACCTGCTTCTTCTCACTACCATCCCAGTGTGTACTGAAATTCATCTGCTCCAGGCAAGAATTCAAAGTGACCCCTGGGGGGTTTCTTTTACCTGTTTCCATTCTGGGATTCAATCCTGATTTTCCTGTGGCTTTGCTGTCCCAAGCTCTGACTTCTTGTTCTCCAGGTCAGAAGTACTATGGATTACATATGAGATTTCTATGATTGATTCAACCTGGGCCTGCCCTGAAAATAAAGTTATAAAAATGGGAAAATCGTCCATTCATTTAGTGTCAGTTGCTCTTAAATATTTGCCAGCTTTGGTCTCTGCAAAAATTTTCATAATGTTTTTTTCCAGATTTTATTTGTTTAATGGTAGGGTAGTATATCTGATAAAAACTTTCATGGTCAATTGTAGAAGCAGATCAGGAAATCTTAATTTGCCTTCAATTTTTTATTATGTTTTTGCTTAATGTAGAATCCTAGTTTAACTTTTTTCCCTAGTGATTATATGGGGTGCTCTGGGTTTTTTTGTTTTGTTTTGTTTTGTTTTCTGGCTCAGATTCTTGTTTGTCATGAAGACTGTTTTCAAACTTTTTTTTTCTTCCATGTGATGTGTCACAATTATTCTGCTCTAAACAATTTGAGGTTTTTGTCTTTTGAGTTGGTCATGAGCAATTTATTAGGATGAATCTTGTTTATTTATATTTGTCTGTGTTTTATCTTTCAGAGGGTCTTTGAAATTTTTGGATCTGGATTTATAGATTTCCTCAAACTTGCAATATGTTTTGTCATTTTTTAAAATATTTTTTGTCTTCTAAACCTCTCTACTTGAATTCAGATTGATATATTCACCAGCAGCTGATATCATACACCAGTTCTCTCAAGTTACTTACCATTTTCTTGTTTTTCTCTTCTACTTACCTATGGATAGTTTCTATAGCTTGCTGTTCTGGTTAATTTCTTTTTCTGCAATGTCTAATCTGATTTCATGCCTATCCATGCCTATCACATTAAGCTTTGGAAACTAAAAGATATCTTTTGTATTTTCTATTTTTTTATTTAGTTTGGTGGTTTGTATTTTCACCTTTAATTCCTTGAAAATATTTCTATGTTTTAAAGTCCTTGTATGCTATTTCAGTCAATTCATTTATTCCTGGGTCTAATACTGATTATTAATTTTTTCATAAATATGGTAACATTGCCTTGCTTATTCAATATGCCAAAATATATGTTTTTGAATGCTGGACATTGTGAAAATTATGTTGTTGAATCTCTATATTTTTAAAATATTTCCTCACAATGTATTGAGTTTTATTTGGCAGGCAATTTGTGTCCTTGCAAATAAACTTAATACTTTTGAGGGTTAATTTTGACCTCTGTTTGAATTTGGTTTTGAATTTTTTCCAATAGGATGGTTTAGCTCTTCTACCTTATGTTGTTTTCACTGTATGCCCTAGATGTTCAGTCAACTGCTTCCCAACCTTATGTGATTTATGGTCATTTTTCATGATAAACATTCTTCATGGTTGTCAGTCACATGACCTAATGGTGCCTCACACTAATGTAAAGCTTAGGGATCAGCCAAGACTTCAAATGGACACATGCAGTTTTCTTAGTCATTTTCTTTACCTAGCTCTCTCCACTCTAGTAATCAGCTCCACATATTCCAGACACCTCTGAATTTCCAGATTTTCATTTTGATTTTCATGTCAACAAGACTGATGTACTCTTCTTATGCCCCACCATCACTCTTTTCCAGGAGAATAAATGTCTTCATCCTTTCACAGATCATACTCATGCACTACAATTTATGACACATCTAAGAGTCTGAAAATATATTTGCCCATGGATCATGTATCACACTAAAGTGAATAATTAATAAAAGAGTTATAAAGAGTTGACAAAAACATCAAGCAAATTACAGGGAATTCAGGGATTCAGGAAAATGTAGTAGAAACAGTAATAAAAAATATTTGAATTCATCAGAAAAGTGCTTCCCTAAAAAACATGGTTAGACAGAATATAATGAATCAATATAAGGAATCAATATGCACACACACAAATAAACAAATATTGTATGCAAACAAAATTTTCAATTATCTTTTTTTACATTCAATTTAAATGTCACATGGGATTTGGAGCAATTCCATTAGAAATCTGGTTTACATTCAATGTTTACATTTATTAAAATAATATTTATTGGGGTGTGATATACACTGGGGATTGTGCTACACACTAGAAATAAAAGGATCATCCCATGTTTATTTTAGAAATGGCTATTTGAAAGAAGAACTTGCCAGCTAATTTAACCATCACTAATTTCAGGATCTATTTTAATTGATTGATAGGTCTCCTGTTTATAATAACATGTTCTCACTTGATTATACATTTAATATGCTTTGTTGGAAATTGTAAATTGTGAAACATATATTGATGAGTATTCTATTTGTTCATTAGACAGTATTTGTTCATGAAACAGTGGTCATTTTTTAAAAGAAGAATAAGCTATCTCTTTTAACAATTGTTTTCAAGTTTTTTAAGTCTGAGCACTTTACTACATACCTGAGTATTCAACAAGAACTCTGGCTTTTTGGAATTCTAATGTCTACCTGCCCCTTTTTATCTTGAATTTTTCAGTTTATAAGTACATAGACATTCATTCACAGCCTTGTGTACCTTCACATTGGAATGCAAATTTTGTATTCAACTACAAATCCTGGTCAGCCTATTTTAGATATGTGGTGTTTGTTTTCTGATTATTAAATATACTATGTGTGGCAAATTTCATTTCTACTGCTTTCCCATGGTCCAAAATTTGTCTGCTTATTTCAACAAGTCCATGGTTATCTGCTTGGAATATCCTGCATTCCAGAAAGTATCTGAGACAGTTAGTTAGACTTATGATGGGGTTTATCATCATTTCATAGACTTACTGTAATTCATGCAATGGAAGAAATTACAACATTGATGTGGAGCCAATGGCCACTGGATGCTTTGGGGGCAGGGATAGGGAAAAGCAATTGTAATACAGGGGCTTTTTCAGGACTTGGGAATAGTCCTGAGTGACATTGCAATGTCAAATATAGGCTATTTTATAACATTATATAACATGCAGACGTCTGTGAGAGAGAGTGTGGTCTACAATGTGAACTATGGTCCATGCTTAGTGGCAAAGCCCCAAAATGTGTATATCGATTGCAGTTGATGTACCACACTATTGAAGAATGTTTATGTGTTAGGTTTTGGGAGGAGTGGGAGGGTGGGCATGTGGGTATCCCTATAGGTTTTTGTGTAACATTTACCTAATCTAAGTATCTTTAAAAAAAATTTAGCATTTAAAAAATAGTGTTATAAAGAGCTGACAAAAAACACCAGGCAAATTATGGGGAATTTAGGGATTCAGTAATATATAGTAGAGACAATAATTTTAAAAATATTTGAATTCATTAGGTATGTGAAGTTTCTTAAAAAAATCATTAGATGTGATTAAGGTATTTCTAAACTTCTGTTCATGCAGATGTGGAATATAAGGACTTAATTTGTAAATGAGTTAAGAATTTAAAAATGATTATCATTACCTAATTGTTATATTGATGCTTTTTCTTACATTTTCAGTATCTTATAGAATATCCAAAAGATAATACCTGAAATTATTAAACCCGACTACCAGACTTACTGTTGTTTATCGTTACTCTAGGCTTTCTTCACACTTGTGTATACTTGGTACTGTGACGGTAACTCTTCACTCTCCATTGTTTGAATCTACAAAAACCCTAAACTCCTAAAAATCAGAGAGCTAGATTTTAGGCCCTTAGGCCATCTGTGCTCCTTATTATGTGCTGGAAATAAACTCTTTCTCACTTTGAAATCCTAATGTCTCAGGAATTGGTCATTGAAATGCATCAGGCAAGAATCCACTTTTGATTAGTATCAAATATAAAGAAGACACATGCAAACAGAAAATTACCATGGGAGCTACTAATCCTCTACTGGGTAGATATATAAAAGAATTGAAAACATGTGTCCCAACAAATATTACACAAGATTATTCATATAAGAACTTTTCACAAAAGCCAAAGTGTGGAAAAGAATGAGTGATAAAAAATTCCATTAAATAAGTGGTTTATATTAGTCATTGCTTATTAAGTTCATATTATACATATTTTTGCACATGTGTACACAAGTATATGTACATTTTTTTTAACTGGAAACCAATGTTTTTGAGCTCAGTTTTCCTTTTTGTTGCTTAATACAGTCTCAAATCCCTTTGATTTTTATTTTGGATACCCTAAATATTATAGCTATAAATATATATATTAAAATATAAAAATATTATAGTATATGTAAGACACACACAGAATACTATGATTATCCTTATTAACAATCCAAATTAAAGCTATGCTTAATTGTCTAATTTTATTTATAAAATAGTGATATGATCCCAAACAAATAATTACGTGTTACCTTTGTTTTACTAGAGTAGCTTTTCTAAAATAGAAGGTTCTAATTCTTCAAATTGTTTTGTTCTTTGCAAAAATGTCATTATTCTATAATTCTGATAATGTTTCTGTTTTAGTTCATTATTGGGGATAATATTTTGTAGCTTGGTCACATATGACTTGATTTATAAGAAAATCATTGGTAAATTTACAATTTAGATGTAAAAAATATGAACTTTCCCTGTATTAGAGGCCCAATACCTATATGGAGACTGCAGTACAAAGAAGACTGCCAACATTATGCTAAATTTTACTTACATGTTTGTTATAGCAGCCATCTTATTTACCAGTCTAAATGTTAGAGTTAGCATACTGACTTCACCAAGTCAAAGCACAGAGTCAAAATATGTTTCATGTTTGCAGAAGTTTCAACTTTGTCTAAGTTACTGAACTTGATTGAGAAGTTTCTCTTGTACTTAGTCCCTGTAATTATTTGACTAAATAATATTAGGGAAGTATTGAAAATAGGAAGATGCTTGAGTTATTTGTTTGGAAGGAAAAAGAATTTGAAAGTATATCTTTACCTCAAAAGATGTGTTGTAACCAAATATATATTAATGGGAAAATTGTTTATTACATCAGTAGAATGTATATTAATTCCATAAAATTTACTTCACCCTCCTTTTGTAGTCTGTTACTGAATGACAATATTTTCCACATAGTGTCTTTACTAAAGATATTTGGATGTTGAGCAATAAAAAAAAATCCTAGTTTAATTTTTTCCTGTTGATTTTACCAGTACAATATTTTTTCCAATGAAAATAGGTCAACATTTTCTATTTCATCCTGGTTCTTAGAATACTTACTTTTACCACATTCTCCATGGACTAAAACCTTTAATAAATGTTTTAGTCATTCCAATCAAGCATACTAAATTTCCTTTTCCTCCCTTCTACAATCCTCATTGCACCTGCTATGTTTTTATTTTTTTTCACTTTCATTATCCATTCTTTCCTATCCTAACAGCTATTTGTGC
>PVKH010032406.1:0-12189 GCA_004027955.1 Chaetophractus vellerosus | reverse complement strand
TTCCGCATGGCCCAAAGAGGGGGGAAACGTAAACAGGAATCCAAAGGAGAAGTGAATAATTTATGGTCACTCTCCATCACCATAATGGGGACGTTGGAAAAAAGAGATCTGTACGTTGGCACAGAACGGGGTCTAAGAACACCAGTAAATCTGAAAATAAATCAAGTCTGAGGCTTTATACGCTTGACCTATTGTGCACACATGTGCTAGCAGAGTGTATCCACACTCTTTTTGGAGACAGGAATTACACTTTATTGCTGAAAAGGGGGGAAAAGGCAACGTGACAACAAAGCTATCCTTTTTGAGGACTCTGCCCTTTAGTAATTCTGAAAATGTCTTCCTGACATTTTCTCTGTAACTATCAAATGCTTAAAAATAAGCGAGTGTAAAAACCTTTGGGGACAAGAACCTGCATTCCAACTTATTACGACATCATTGTTATTTTACCTGCTGCCCCTGCTACCACATTCCGAGGGTGATTTTATTAACCCTTTAGGTCTCCAAGCTATTGGCATGTTACATGTAATGTTTTGTCATGGTGATTGTCGACAGTAATGAACACCGCAATTACGCATGAAATTCAATTTTTGGAACCTTCTGCCTCATGTTAATTATAAGTCCCCTCATAGAACTCCTCGGAGGCCCTGCTCCATTTTTCATTCCCGTCTCTCACAGACACATCTCCTTTGCTATAGCTCTCAGATGCGCCTTGGCAGGGAAGGGCTCTTTCAACCAAAGCCTTTCTACGTGAGTGTAGACAACCACGGTACAGTTTCTCAAGTAATTTTTTTAAAGAAAAAAGCACCCTTATAGAGCATCTCTGAGTATCTTTGCGCTTCGCAAGCGGCATCCTCAGGGGTAAACAGGGAGGTTTTAAGTAGCAATCTCAAATGTAAAGCAAGTCAAAGCTCAAAAGCGCCTGCATGTTAAATAAGGAGGCTTTCTCAGCTAGAAAACACATTTAAGCATTGGCTGAGTCTGCCACGACCAAACTCTGGACTTTTTTTGGCTTGTATTTCAATTTCTCTCAAGTAATTTGGGTTTCTTCCATTTGTGTTTGACTTGCAGTACAGAAACACGCGCTCTCTTCCTCTTCCTCCTATCTCGGGCTGTGGAAGGGCTTCCCTGTTAGCTCCCCTGCATTGCTGTGTTTATCCCTTTGGGGAGTGGGCTGGAGCCTGATGATACTATTGAGGAAATGGGAGTCAATTCAGCAACAGGAGCCATCACCCCCGCCCCAGGGAAAACAGGTTTCTGGTCTTGGGCAAGGTTTTTAACTTTAGGAATTGCCCTTTTTCTCTGATGTCCATCTTTCCAAGCACAATATATTTTTATTGATTATTCTGTCCCAATTAAGCTAATGAGAAGTAAACTAACTTTGAGTAATTTATCTCATCTTCAGGAGGCACAGGGAAGTGGAGAGAACTCTACTCAAGAGCCTGATTTTGAAAACCAGGGAGACCGCTTTGCCGCTTGTGAAACCCAGCAGCTATTTAACCTCTCTGAGCTCTTGTGTTTCGTCTTTAAAGGGAGCCGCAGGGGCTCAATAAGGTGTACAATAGTGTAGAAAAACTGCCTGGCGGAACCCAGCACCTAGTAGGTGCTCAAATATTAGCATCGTCGCAGGGACCCATTTCCGATGCCATTTCTATAGGAAAGCCAAGTTTGAAAAGACAACTCTTTCTCTTCTCTGCCTGCTGTCCTTATGAATTGATCTGTGTACAATGGAGAAGCTGAGCACAGCAGGAAGAACGTGAGTTTTGGACAGAAGCAGATAAAACCAGTTTGAAGCATGACCTGCAGCATATTTGCTTGGGCAAGATGCAAGAATCCTCGAAGCCTCTGTGCTCTTCTGAAAGGGAAGATGTTGCTGTAGCCTCGTCCTGGGGCTCGCTTCTGTCGAGGCTAATGGACAAAGCTAGAATTTGATGGGCACCGATTATATGTCAGGTTATTTGACAGCATTTCACGCACACTACCTCCAGTCTACACAAAAACTTGGTGAAGTCCACATTCACCACCACTATTTCACAAATGAGGGACAGGTGGCCAAGTCTTGGATATATGGTCATCTTTATCTTCAGATGGAGACAAGGCAAGAGCCGAGGAGGTGCTGGTGAAGAACTTTGCCAGCAAACTGGGGCCAAGGAAAACCCACGTGGATGGGGTTTCACAACCTAGGAGAGGAGGGACACAGGCTAGGTGAATCCAGGAAACAGTTGCAAGCTGTAGACAGCCATTTTGAACAAGTTTAGGTTCAAGGAGAATCATTGGCTTATAGAATCCAAGGAAAGATTGAACAAACAAGACATGAATGGGGCAAGGCAGTAGCTGGGCTGAAGAACTTTGGGATAGGGACAGAAATTCTGGAGGATCCCTAGTCTCTGCCAGTCTCTGTGTGGAGTCTTCCATCTCCTTCTCACACCATAGGTTGTGTCCTCCCAGCTCCTGGAAAGACACTGTGGCTGTTACCTGAGTTTTACATCGTACAGTTTCACTCAGTAGAGGAAAGCAGGCTGGTGTCTCTCACCCAAAATCCAAATTTCTGAGAGGGAAACATCACTGCCTCAGCTTGACTCCAATACCACTAACTCTGAAAGACGTCCTGGAGGCAGGTAATATCCCAGGGGTCCACCTAACTGTGGCTCATACCTGGGCAGGATTCAGTCTCATGAACGTGCTGTTTTCTTCTACCCCAAAATGGTTTCTGAAGCTGTGAGCTGAAGCCAACCAAGCTCAGAATTCCTTCTCTATCTACAAGCGTTGTTTAACTTTGGAATTCATGGAGTCAATAATAGCATTATTTGAAAATAATTGGATTTACACTATGGCATAAACTATAAACCATTCACTTATCAGAGATACAGCAAATCGGTGCTGGTATTAACTTTCTAAGCATTCTAGGGAATATAAACTTAACCCTCAGCCAGGTGTGGTCAAGGGAAACACCTTTGCATGATGTCCATGATTTTGTCCCACGTCCTCCACTGGCTACGTCACACCAGCCCCTACTCTGCCTGGGCTTTGACTCTGGTGATGGAGTTGGGATTTCTACAACAGCTCAAAAGGGAAATGGATTAAAGAGTGTTGGAATCAACTCAGTTCTTAAGGTCTTTTCTCATAGTCCATATTTTCTGTAAAATATTT
Organism: Chaetophractus vellerosus; assembly: GCA_004027955.1. NCBI lineage: Eukaryota > Metazoa > Chordata > Mammalia > Cingulata > Chlamyphoridae > Chaetophractus > Chaetophractus vellerosus. The sequence continues at coordinate 9,042 of PVKH010032406.1, read as the reverse complement.
GCTACAATTTTATCTTTACCAGGAATGAGTCCCTCTCTAGGTTATCTATGTTTTCTCTCTTTCTGCAAAGAATATTTTTTAAATCAAAAATAAGCTTAAAAATGTGTTCTACAAATTATTATAAATATGGCCAAGTGTACAGGATAGGAAAGAAATTTTGTTTCATTTAATATATATTTAGGGTCTTTCTTTGTCAGATTCCTGGAGATAAAGCACATTGGGGAAAATCGAGACAATACTGCCCATGTGACCTTTTTGATTCTACAGAGACAATACGTGGAAAAGAAAGCCACAAAACCGTTTGATATTTGGGTTATTGAAAGATGTCAGTTCTGCTAACTGTGCAATTACCTGAGTCGCGAGCTGTGTCTATTTGATAACAATCCCAACCTCCGTGACGAACGTCTGCACTGGAGGATCCCTGCCTGCTGCGTTCCTGGAGAGCGGGTGCTGTGCATTGCCGTCTGGCAGTGCTTTCCAGCATTTTCCAAACGGCCCTCATGGATCCCAACAAAGATGGCATTTCCCACTTGCTTAACAGAATGGAGTGTAGACACCTAGTGAGCAGTGTAGACAGATCCAGGAAGGGGGAAAGTAAATTCACAAAATCTGACTTTGGGGAGATGGGGAAGGCACTTCGCATTCTACCTGACAGCTTCCATCTCTCTACTTATTCCTAGAATAAGAGAGTATATTTGCCTAAAAATCTAGAGAAATAAAAAGTCAGGAAATAATGACTGCAATTACTGTGCTATATAATGAAAGGAAGCAGAAGTTAAAAATCATCATCAAAAGCTATTAAGCTTTCATATTTGTCATTGTCTGCTCAATAGATTTAGGGAACCATGTTTTCCAAACTATATTTTATCCAATATTAAAAACTAGCAACATGAGACTATCACAGACATGTAAGTTAGGCAAAGCCAGTTTTTATTTATGTAGTACAACTATGCACTTGTGTTCATTTGCCAATACAATTTTATTTTCTTGGGCAGAGAGGGTTCTGCTATCCTTTACAAGTCATAAGCCTCCAATTGTCTTAGATCTCATGTGTCTAATTTGTAAGGTTAAATGTCCAATAAATAAAACATTCAAAAATATTTTGTATCGAATCTACCTTTTACTATATTGATTTCCATCAATGCTATCTAAAACTTTTAAGACTTGACCTTCTCTTCTCTAAAGAGAAAATAGTTGTGTGAATATTCTCACTGTCCTGATTTTGTGATAATCAGGGTAGGCTAAACATTCACTCTATTAGAAACCATGCATGTGTCCCCAGACCTAGTTTTTCTCCCTAGGTCTGGTTTTTAGAATGCTGGTGATAAACTAAGCCTGATTTATTATATGACCATCCTGTATGGGAAATGACTGTAACTCTAGGTATATTTGGTCAACCTTAAGAGATATAGCAGGGGGGCAGATGTGGCTCAAATGATTGGGTATCCGTCTCCCATATGGAGGGACCTGGGTTCGATCCCCAGGACCACCTGGTAAAAATTTAAAAAAGAAAAATATAGAAGGCGTGTGGGCTACCAGGCCCCGTGTGCGGGTGCGCTGTTGGGCCCCTCAAGCCATGCAGCAAGATGATGACATAGCAGGAGAGTGACACAAGGAAGAGCCAAGATGAGACCCACCGAAAAACCAGGAACTAAGGTGGCCCAGGTGGTAGGATGCCTCTCTCCCACATCAGAGATTCCGAGGATCGAAACCCCATGAAGACAGGAGAGAAGGATGAGAAAAGAGGGCAAGAAACGGACACAGAGAGTTGCCCAGCGAATGGACACAAAGACAACAAAAATGGTGGGGGAGGTGCGGTAAAAATGGATCAAAGTAAATAAATAAATAAATAAATCCTTTAAAAATGTATAGGGAAGGAAGATACAGACTACAGTTAGTAGTAATACTTTGACGATGCTCTTTCATAATTTTTAACAAATGTTTCACAACAATGCAAAGTATTTGTGGTGGGGTGATGTGTGGGAGCCCTGTATGATGTTATGTATGTTTGTTTTGTAAGTTCACAATGTTTACTGAACTCTTATAGTTTATGTATGTTCATTTATGAATGATATACTTCAATAAATTGTTTTGAAAAAAAGAAAAAAGTAAAAAAGAACATCATAGCGGCTTAATGTCAATTAAATTAAACATGATATACTTTAGTCATCAAATACCAGGAGTGGATTATAATAAATCTCCTGACACCAAAACAAAAAAAAGAGAGAAAACAGTCTCAATAAGTGAAAAAATTAACATATCATCATGTAGAAAACCACTTTGGTGGGTCTGTGTCATCAAGGAACAAAGCCTGATGTTATTCCCTCTGAAAGTGCCCCACAGGCTGCTTGCTGGAGGCCGTGGGGTGCCCCCACAAGGGGAAGCCCTCAGCGCCTCCTCAGGAAATGGTGTGACCAGTTCTCACCTTGACCATGTGGCCCCACTTTCTGCTTCCCGACATCGCCATGCACTTGCTGCAGCGTGCAGGTCCAGCTTTGGCTAATTCTTCCTGAGGATTCCAGGGCTTTCCTCTGACAGCAGGAGTGTCGGTTCCATCTTTAATTATGATATGACAGTCTCTAAAATATTCAGAAGAAAGGACCTGGTAAAGATTAGAAACATTGAAATGAGTACGGTTTATGGTTGTCAGTTAAGTTATTAAGAAAGAGAGAGAGAGAGAAATATTACACTCCAATTTATGTATTTATTCTGGATTCTTTTAGTCTTAAACATACCCAGAACATTTGGATGGCCAGTACTTAAAAGAGGGAAGGGGAAAACTAACCTGGACACAAAATTTAAGGGAACATGAAAAAAATTCAAAAATCAAGAGGATTGTATAATCAAAATCATTGAAAAATATCCACAACAAAGAAAATATCAAAATTGTGAATAAAGCCAGATGGGTCCCACTGGTATTTCCTTCCGTGCCAGGCTCCAGTGCAGCTCGGCACAGGGCACTACAGACCACCATCCTGGGAGCTTCCTCAAGAGCCGTGTCTCCAAGACCGGGGTTGTCTGGATTCGGGTCACTATCTAACTTCAGACATGGCAGAGAAGAGAAAGTAGGAAGGAAGAGAGGGAGGAGACAGTGTATCTAACAGCTTCTTTGTGTCAGATATTTTTGAAGGACATCTTCTTACATACACACATATGTAAACATAATATCAACATACAAGAAATATATAGGATTTCTTTCAATTTTCACAATTGTTCTCCAAAGCATGTATCAGTCTCCAGCCACTGAGCTGGGCAGAGCGAGCTCGCCGTGCCCACAGGCCCACCCACGCTGAGGCAGGGCCACAGCTACCGCAGCCCTTCCGCTCTCGATCGCAAGAGATTTCCTAGACAGAAATTCTCCCAGGCCTAGGAGTGTGATCTGCAGAAATGAAAAGAACCGAGGTGAATCTTTCAATCACACCACAGTATGAGAAGCTCCTTCTAAGGAGCAAACGTGGATTTTCTGGGAGAGAAGAAATCTCGCATTCTCCACAGAACACTATGCGAGTGGCTGGACCTCAGGGAGAAGCCAGTCGTGCTGAAGGAAGTGTAGTTCAGGCATTCAGCAACAGAAGCCCCGCGTCTCACCACAGAAGCACCCAGAATCTGGGCAGTAAGCAAAGGGAATCTAAGGTTTTGGCATTGGAGGAGAACCCGATTTATTAACTGTCACTGGCACCAGATGAACTATTTGTGGGAAAGCTCAAGTACACTTGGTCAATAAAGAACAGCGGCTTTCCTGGAAACGGGACAAGGTGAGCTCTGTGTGTCAAGAAAGGCATAGGATTGCATGAAAATCCCCTAAACCCCTTGGCGAAGCCCCACTCTAGAGGACATGTGCAAAGAGAGAGGAGAGAAGCCTTACTGTGGTTGAGGAATATAAGACCATAATTGCAAGGTAGAAGAAATGAGATGTGTGCTCTGGTGACAGAGATCACACAGTGGCACCGAAATGATGAAGCACTGACAGAAGAGTCCATTTTCAAGGCTTCTGCTGGAAGTCTTATTCAGCTAAAATACCGTATCTGATCAATTTCAAACTGCTTTGCTGACAATTTTATCTCCCAGAAAAGATAGAGAGAATCAAAAGCAACTGCTTCTCTGGCATAAAGGCTGAGCAACGGGAACAGGTTGTTGGCTGAAGGGGAAGAGACAAAAAGCCTGAGAAAAACCTGCCATGCTGTCACAGCATTTTCAGTGACCAGAGAGGAAATCACCAGGCAGGATGAGACACATCTCACAGATGGCATTGAGCTTAATTCTGGAACTCTCAACAGAAGATTACCAGGCTTGAAAAGCTTTCCAGGTATAATTCTGATATGGGATTTGGCTACTGCAAAGAAAGAAAAAAGTGAGCATGCCCAATGGAACTTGGATACACTGACATTTCATAAAGACATACATGAAAGATAAAAGGAAGGGTTTGCATCTAAGGAACAATTAGGAAATTAAGATCACACAGTATACCAAATTTATCAAGAAAGCTAATACTTCCAATGAGCTGCTGCTTGCAAAGGTAACCAATTTGCTTCTTAGCCCATGTTTTAAACAATGAAAACAAGAGCAAGGATGATCCAGACACACAGCTAGGTAGAAATGACCTGGTAAAGGAAATTCCCAACGCCTGTCCTTCATAGCATCTTGCTGGAGATACATCCTTTCAAATATTTATTTAAGAGAATTGACCTCCTACAATTCAATAATGAGGCTTCTCTAATAAAAGTAGGTTGAAAATTATAATGGACATTGTTTTAGTTTCTGAGGCTGCACAAGCAAACACCATGAAATGGTTCGGCTTAGCCCATGGGAATTTATTCACTCATGGTTTAGGTTGGAAGGTTTCCAATCAAGGGGTCATCAAGGCAATGTTTTCTCCCCAACGACTGTTGGCATTATGGGAATGGATGCTGGAAATCCCTGGCTCCTCTGTCACATGGCAAGGCATATGGTCATGTCTCCTCTTCTCTTCCTTCTCTTCCAAGTTCTATTTCGGCTCCTTGCTTTTTGTGTCTTTCTTTCTCTCCATCTGCATTTTATTCTCTTCTAAAGGACTCCAGTAATAGGATTAAGACCCATGGTGATTGGGTTGGGCCAAGACTTACCTGAAGTAACCTCATCAAAAGGTCCTACTCAAAATGGGTTCACGTCCACAGGGATGGATTAAGTTTAAGAACATATTTTCCTAGGGTACATACAGCTTCAAACCACCACAGATGCTTTACAAAAGAATCCTGAAAATGGTCTGTAAGCCCATGAAAAGTGCTCAAAGCCATTAGAATTCAGGGAAATACGAATGAACACCCCATCAATCACCTAACACCACCTGGATGACAAAATTAAATAAGGCTGATAATACCAGATGTTGCTGAAGAAGTGAAGCAACCGAAACATTCATCTTCTACTGTTGGGAATGTAAAAAGGCACAACCACTTTGTAAACTGTTTTGTCATTTCTTAAAAAAATTAAACATACAATTACCCTACAGCCCAACAATTCTAATATAAGGTATTCACTCAAGAGAAATTGAGACGTATACACAAAAAGATGTATGCATGGATGCTTTATTTTTAATAGCAAAGTAATAGAAACAATCAAGGCATTCATTAACAGAAAAATGGAGAAACAGACTGTGAGATGTCCAGACAGTGGAATATTACTCAGCAACAAAATGGAATGAGCTAATGATACTTGCAATGGGTATATCACAGACATTATGCAGAGTAAAAGAAACTTTACACCAAAGAGTGCACCTAATATGATTTCACTTATATAAAGTTCTGGAACTGATTATCTGTTCAGGGACATGGTGTGGTATCCTGTTTTTGTGTCATTATACAGATTTTAAATTACACAGATGTATGCACACATCAAACTTAGTGAATAAACCCTTGAAGAATTGTGCATTTCACTGCATGTAAATTTTACATACAAAGAAAAATCTTTAAATAAACATTAAGCCATAAATTCTGAAAAATACTATGAAATGCATCAGAATAAAAAATCTGATTGGTGGACGGATGGATGGATAGATGCGGGAAACTCATACACAATAAAATGTTTACAGGTGGTGAGTGTATTTCTATTAAAAGACTTTCAACTTCCTTTATGTTGGAAATTATTCATAAGAAATGTTGGGAAGGTATTTAGATGAAAATATATAATCTCCAGATAGAATAGGAGTTTATAAAGCAGCTTGAGTTCTATGTTAACATAAATTTTTTAACCTAGATGGATACTCTGACAATGAACTGAGAGAATGTGGAGATGATGGCACTAGTTACTATTAAGAAACAGTAGATATTCAACAATAGTTTTCATTTTTTTAAAGAAACTTTACATTTTATGTAAATGTTACAAAAAAATAGAGGGGATTCCCATATGCCCCACTTCCTCCCACTCCCACACATTCCCACATTAACAACTTCCTTCATTAGTATGGTATATTTGTTACAATTGATTAAAGCATTTTGAAGCATTGCCACTAACCGTGGATTATAATTTACATTATAGTTTACACTCTGTCTCATGCAACTTTGTAAGTTATGACAAAATATATAATGGCCTGTATCCGTCATTGCAATGCCATGCAGGACAATTCCAATGTCCCCGAAATGCCCCCATATTACACATATTTTCCCCTCTGCCTCCCCTTAGAACCTATGGTTGCCACTGCCTCCACATCAATGATGAAAGCTCTTCCATTACTAGAATAACAGTAATTCTATAGTGGAGTAATAGTAAGTCTACATTAGTCCATTGTTTATTCCCCAGACTTGAGGATTTGAGGATGATGATGCCCACTCTGCCTCTTATTGAGAGAGGGCTTAGATCCCATGGGACAGATGGATGAAATTATCTTGCTTGCAGTTACAGACACTCTCTGTTCCTTAGGATGAGTGTTGTCCATCATCATCACTTTGTTAGTTGTCCTGGGTGAGTCCAACGAACTGGAGAGTAGTTGTTGCAACTCTGATGAGATTCAGGGCCCAACTGGTACATGGATGGATCAAAGATTTAAGTCTCCTGGACATACACCGATCAAGTATAGTACTAACTGTAGGTTCAAATAGAAGGGACAGAAGAGCCAGGTATAGGGAAACCACAAATGAGTCCAACTCTGTCACCCTGGGGAGCATACATTCCAAGGTAAGGCCTACTGGCAGGGTGCCAAACTCCTGAACTTTCTGTCCTGCCTATAGTCTCTGGATGTCTCTAGAGCCCTCAGGAGCTCAACTATTCGAGGCACTATTTACTGTGGCAGTTAATGAGATCCTGCTGAGATGTGCGTAAGCGTAACTTCTGGAATGACCTCCAAACTCACTTTGAAATCTCTTAGCCATAAAAACTCACTTGTATTTACCTTTTCCCCCTTATGGTCAAGGTCTTTTTCCAGATGTGTTGCTAGTTGGTGCTTGGTAGTAATCCCTCAGTGCCAGGAAGGCTTATCCCCAGGAGTCATGTCCCATGTTGGGGGGAAGGTAATGCATTTATATGCTGAGTTTGGCTTAGAGAGAGACCACATTTGAGCCATAAGGTGGCCCTCAGGAGGTAACTCTTAGGCAACATATAATCTAAACTAAGTTTCAATTTCAAAAGAAAAGGTTCATAAGTACAATCATCAATATCAAGGGCCCACCACAATGGTCCATCCTCCTTCACTAGGTATCACCCCGGTACTTGAGGAATTCTTGCTGTCCCATTAGAGAATATAGCAGGACTCCCCAGGATGGGAATTTGATATTCTTTTGTTTATTGTGTGGATCTCCACCCACCATGACAATGCCCATGAACACTTGAACACATTCATATGCCTCAGAGGCATGCCCCAGGTGCACCACCACCCATGCATCCCCCCATCACCAATACTTTGCTCCAATGATCCTCCCCTGCCACACGCAGGGTGTGACCCTTCTGTGATCCAAAACCTCTCCAAAGATGAAGCCAAGAAAATAACCAAATAAAAATATAATAAAATGAAATAATAATGATACTTTAAAAAATAACATGTAAAATGCACTAACATTTTTCTTAATTTAAAATAATTTAAAAAATTTTTAGGTATTGATGTCTTTCATCACTCTAAGATACATTGTCTTTTATGTACAGTGACATTTTCTTCCATATATTTCCCCAGTGTCATATTTTTTTTCATCTTAGCTTCAAAGAAGTTTTAGGTTACAGAAAAGTCGCATAGAGAATATAGGGGATTTCCATATACCCAATGCCCTCTCCCTTTTCTCCTCCCCCTTATTAATAACATTTTACATGTGGATGGTACATTTGTTATAACAGATGTACAAATATTGAAGCATTGCTAATAACCATGGTCAATGGTTTACATTATGATTTATATCTTAAACTATATACTTTTATAAATTTTGATGAAATTCAAAATGACCTGTATCCAATATTGTAAGAGCACGCCAAACATTTCTAATGACCTAAAATGTCCTATGTTCTATCAATTCTATTCTTCTCTTCTCCTCCCCTTGGGACAAATGGTAATCAAAAATTTCACTTTTTGAAGAATAATATTCATAGTTATTTTCAATAATATTAAAGGCTTGGCATATTTGTCTGTTTTCTTTTATGAAGCACTGCCCATGTTCTTGAGAGACTCTTGCCCCTCTGTTTGAGAGTAAAGCAAGACTCCTCAGGGTGTGAGTTTAATATTTTCTTGTTTATTGTGTATGTCTCCATCCTCTGATATAACATACTATGAGAAGATGAACAGATATATTCTATACAAGCCTGTCCCAGATGCACCCTGTCCCGTATGTCCCTATACCACATCCAACACTCTACACCAGTAATCTTCCACTGCTACATTTGCCGAAAGAACATTCCCAACATTGTAGTTTGAACCACAGAACTGCAAATCCCCAGAGCTCACCTGCTCTTTCCCCTCCCCCTCCCCCTAGTTCCATGGATAGTCCAACCTAGCCCCCCCCATCCGAACCCCTCACAGACCAGCACTGCTAAACCCAATACCATCACTGCACCACTGTCATGCCCATCCACTGCACAACTACACCCTTCTAC
>PVKH010032405.1:0-12173 GCA_004027955.1 Chaetophractus vellerosus | reverse complement strand
ACACTGACTAGCCATGTGTATGGCCCCTGCACGAACATGTGTACTGGAATTCTGCTCAGCTCTACTCTCTGCAATAAACCACACAGACTGCACATAAGTAGAAAGCCAGGAATAATTTATCGAGACGCAGACATCACATAATCAGCTCATAACTCTAGCATGATAAATCTTATTTGCAGAATATGGCTAAACGAAAGCCTTGTTTTTTAAACTAAGCATTTGTAGGCTTTTATTGGTGACTATTGTTGAATTATCAAACTGGCAAACCATACTGATGCTATGAAAGTTGTTTGTTTATATCAATGAAAGGGAATATGGTTATTGGAATTGTCTGTGTCAACAACATTAGATTGTTAAATAAAAATACAACTTATATTTATGTAAAAGGATAAGGATTACTTGGAAAGTAATCAGTTTATTATACTAATTTTATCACCAGGCTTTGTTGGTTCTATTTCCAAGTAGAATTTGTTCACTTTTCACCATCTCCACTGCTACCACCCTAGACCAAACTGGCCAAATGGAATAGCTTCTTACATAGTCTTCCTGCCTCCATATATATATAACCTATAATCCATTCTTCAGAGTTTTTAGAGAGATCTTTAAAAAACATTTCATCACATGATACCACCTTTTTGCTTAAAAGACCAGAGTGGTTTCCTACCTCCCTCCTCTCTGGAACTATGGCTTTTATAATATAGCCCCTGCCTCCTTTTTCAGCTCCAACCTCTCCCTTGCACAGATTGCTCCAGATACACTGGCCTTTTTTTCCTTCAATACATTAAGTTTGTTTCTTCCTTAGGATATTTGCTGTTTTTTCTGGTAATGCTCTTCTTCCAGGTCTTTGTATTTCTATCTCCCCATCATTCAGAATTCTCAGGTCTAGTGTCATGAGAGATGTCTTTCCTTGACCACCCTTATTCTGAAGCAGTACATCAACATTCCCCCTAGGATGTAATCACTAGTTCCTTCACACCACTTAACACTACTTGAAATTACCTTGTCATTTTTCAAATTACTTGTTTATTGTTTGTCTGCACTCTCTAGAATGTAAAAGCCTTAAAACAAAGGAAATTCCTGCACTGTACAACATGATAGCCAATAGCCACATGTAGCTATTTAAATTTAAATTAATTAAAATAAAAATTCAGTTCCTCAGACCCTCTAACTACATTTCAAGTGTTCCATAGACACATGTAGCAAGCGGCTACTGTATTGGACAGCACACATATGGAACATTTCCATTACTGCAGAATGTTCTGTTTGGAAATATTGAATGCTGAGAATGGTACCTGGCATGTAATGAGTATGGAACAAAAAGTTACTGAATGAATGAATGAATAAATGAATGAATACATAGTTAAATTATAGAATTTTGTGTCCTGTTTTGGTTATTACATGCTAGATAGGAACTGGAGATACTGGATGGTAAAGAGGGCCCAAATTTATATTTTTCCCTGGTAGTTGGGACATAGTTGGCACTCAGTGAATGTTTTGATTGTTATAACAACATAAAGGACTTTTTAGGGGCTGCTGTTGTCCATAAAATAGTAGGCAAGAGGAAATAAAAATTTGGTTGGGTATTATGAATAGCATTCTGACCCTAAGTCTAATAAATATTAAAATAAGATATTAAGAAAGATTATGTATTTTGACCATGAAAATCACTAAAAAGAAAAAAAAAATCATCCGTCCAAAATGATGAAGCAGAGGCAGTTGACTGACCTCATATTGTAGTATCAACTCTGGGAGGAGAGCTGCTAATCATGTACACTTAAGGGGGAGGGAATGTTCTAGCTGTTAGCCTATGACTCACCTAGTTGGTCTTGAAGACAATCCATTGTGTAATGATATACTAATTTTGTTAAACCTTCTCCTACACAAAAGTCACAACATTGGGCCAAATAATCTTCATCCTCCTTTTTCATTACTACAAGTAGCTATGTGAGAGATTATTTATTTCTGCACGTATTTTCCTATGTGCATATCTGAGCCATGTAGTCCTGGCCAGAAAATACTGATTCTTTTTTCTTGGTCGCAATTAATGGCAACTGAAACTTTAAAAAATCCTAAACTTATCAAGCATAAACGTCTATTTTTTTCAAGTGGGAAACATCGCATTGTTAATTTCAAACACCATTAAAACTTTATTTTACATTTATTTACATAATCACTGAGTTGCATCTAAAGCTCAAAAGGACTTTAGAATTCATGTGGTCTAAGCACTTCATTTTCTCAGAGGAAAAAACCAGAACCTGAGTGAGTTAACCTGCCCAAAGTCACTTACTGGGTTTATTTGCCCAAAAATATAAAAAAATCAGTTGCAGTGTAGGATTAGGTATATTAAGACCTTAAAGAATAATATACTCTACCAGATTGTTTCCATTACATAAAATGCAAAACACTAGAGATTTTAAAAAATTCAGCTGCAAATGTAAATCCACATTATTTCAGACTTCCTTGAGTATGACCTATATGCTGCACCTTTTGCATTTTTTTAGGGGACAAAGAAATTGTGAAGGCACAAGAAACTGAAAGATGTAGATTTCAAAGTATTTTACATACTTTGAAAGAAGCACTATACATGCTTCTTGGATGCTCACAAAATGTAGGACAGTGAGAGAAGTCACATAGATTTTCATATTTCCTTTTTAAAACTTATTCTTAAGGTAAAAAATAAATACAGTATTCAGGTTGTAAATGTTGCTCAGTTTTTGCCATAAATTAACATCTAAATAACAGTAGTATTTTACAAATGGTTTGCTAGGTGATCTTTCACTGCATAAATTCATGCTATTGATTTTATCTATTTCATGAAATTATGACATAATAGACAGTTATATCAGAAAGTTAAATAACAAAGTTTAATGGGTAAAGAATTAAGAATTTGTAACAATAATGTAAGTATAAGTCATCTAGTAGTTGACAAGAGACTAGTGTCTAGTTTAACATCCAGTTAACAACTTAGCTACTTAGCTTAAGTCTGTTCAGGGAATTTTATGTTATAAACCTCAGTTATCATTCTAGCAATATTTTTGGTTCAAAGCAATTTACTTGCTTTCTTTTCTATAGTTTCTTTAGCTGCAAAATAGAGACTAATTTAACTTCCTAATTCCAATATGGTTTGGGTTAGGGCAATTTTAGAGATTATTAGTTCAATACAGACATACTTCCAAAGAAGTTAAAAATCTATCAAATAATTTGTTTGATTTTGATTGCTGGAATAAGTGTTTCTCTCTGTTTTGTTTTGTTTCCTCATCTTGTATTTATAGTAATTTCTTTGGAAGTCTTGCTACTTCCCTTCTATGGCAGAAGTGAATATTTTGATGCAAGGTATAACTTTAAGAGAAGAAACATTTAAGCTAACAATAAGTGCTTCAAATAACCCATAGAGAACTTTATATACATCAAGTGATTTTGGCTAATTTTCTAAATGATTGCATTTATCAATACATATTTAGATTTTAATGTGTGTAAGTCATAAGTCTAATAATTTGATTAGACTTGAAGTTCACAGATCCTGTAAGCATGTAAAGGTGAGACTTTTGAGTGATGTATAGTCTATTTTTACCCTTTCTTATACCTGAAGTTGTCAAACATGAAAAGGCTCTATTCCACAGACAGAATAGAATTTTACTTCATTTTTTTGAAATATCAAACTTAAATATTCAGATGCAAACCATTTTTTAACTTTACTTTCAAAGGTTATATCTAATCTAGTGATTTTTGACTATTCTAAAAAACAATCTTGGGAAGCTGGTGTAGCTCAATGGTTGAGTGCCTGCTTCCTATGTATGAGGTCCCAGGTTCAATCCCTGGTACCTCCTTAAAAAAAAAAAACAACAAAGAACCTTGTTTCTTCAACCTAAATTATCCAGATAAATTGTATAAATTTGACTTCTTTTGCTAATTCAGGTATGTTTAACCAGATTCAGAAAGGTGAGTGAAATTATTCACTTTTGCTTTCCACATTCCTTCTAAATAAAACAGATATATTTCAAACACTATCTAAAAAGGTGGCATATTCCAATGAGGCTTTAAAAGTTTACATACACTATTCATTATTCACTATTAAACAACATGCTTTGCTATTGGACCACTGAATTTTATGATTTACTAAGTATCTTTACCTCAAAGACAACAGAGGATTGTCTCCAAGCAAGATATATAATAAATCAAACAATCTAAATTTGAGAATTTATCAGACTTTCACAAAGGAAAATTTCGAGATGAGTAAACATAATGTTTTTTTCATAATATTTTGAGTTAACTTTTTTCCTCCTATTCAGCTAGGACATTTTAGGATGTGATTATGGTAGATTGTGTACCATAGCCCAGCCAGCATCTGCAATGAGAGTCCTCTAAAGAAATCCTAAAATTCTAAGGGAAGTGACATTGGTGATTCAATACAGAACGCTCTTCCCAAGTCAGAAGAGCTGAAGGTTGGCGCATAGTACTATTAAAAGGTTTATCTTTCTGTTATGCAGGTTCAGGAATGCTAAATCTACATTTCAGACCAAATTTTAAATCAGAACTTGTCATCCCATAATATTTAAATTTCTAAAGCAATTGGAAGAGCTATTTTTTCCTTCATTTCTTGCATTTATAGTTTGGAATCCAGTCAAAATATATTATACTCTACCCTAACTGAATGAGGTTCTTAAGCTTCAAATATCTTCTTATATATCCGATACTTTAAAAGGGCACATAATAATCCTATTCTAATCCAGTCCTACATTTCCCACGCAAAGATATTATGAATCAATGTCACATATGTAAATCCAAATCCTGGACTATATCTCTAATTGGGTCTTGTTAGAATCATTAAATCAAATTTTTGGCAACAAACCAAGTAGTTGAAACTTCTTTGTGGTCACCATCAGGGCTAGCCAGGATTGGGTTTTGATTATCTTTAATATCCTGTTCAGTGACAATGCCAACGCTACAATCGGAGTTTTTACAATCTAAATCCTTGTTTACTATTTCATCAACTATGGGATCCTTCTGATTCCTCTCCAAAGGGCTGTTGCTGATGCCATATCCAAGGAAAGTTATTTGGCTGAAAGTTACATTGATTGATTTGTAGAAGTCTGACCCATGGACACAAAGTACCAGTGTACCGTCTGGACTCATCAAATTTCCTCTTTTGGTTAAGGCTACTGTCGCTGAGCACATTCATTCAGACCATATGGTTCTTATTCAGTCCTTGAATGGCTTATTCAGGCAAGCATCCAATGGCTGTAATAGCGATGTCAGACCCCCCAGGACTCACGCAAAGATCAGTTTTTAATTTTTTGGCCATATTTCTTACTACATCTGCTAAATGTGCATGGAACAGTTCCCATACTTACATGGAACATTTGTGGAACTGCGCCCCAGGGCAGGGATCCCATATCTTTTGCAGCCAGAATTTGACGAGATCATCGTGGATCCAGTCCTCTGGATATGCCTATGCTATCACTCGAACAATATTCCACACACACACCCCCCCTTTTTTTTTTTTTTTTAAAAAAAAAGGGATTTATTAAAAAACTATGAGTAGCTTTGATTTCATCCTTCTGGCTAGACAGGATATAGTTTCTTGTTCCTTCTGATGAGAGTGGTTTTGAAAGTCACAGAGTTAAGATCAGAGGTCATAGGTATTCCATTCATGTTTCGGAGACACAAAAACTCTTGCTTATGCTCCCTAATGCTTGTTACTGCCAGTTGAGCCAGTCTGGCAAAGAATTTCCTGCTCACCATCATTTAAGGTTGGCAAATAATAATGAAAAGTAATGATGATGCTTTAGTGATTACATAGCACCTTCCCTTGAGGAGGACCATAAAAAACTCACAGAGATACTATCTAATTCCTTCCTCATATTTAGTTTTTCTCTCATTTTAAAATGCAGATTCATGATTACACTGTTATCATTTCAGGCTAATGACCCACTTAATTCCTGTGACAAAGAAAAAAATTTTTTCTCCACCAACTTTCTCATCAGAAGCTAAAGTAGGTGGAATGGTGGAATCAGAGGTGGAATGGTGGTACAAAGACTTCTACTCTAGAAGCAGAAAAAAAACTGGGCTGGAATCTCAGCCCTGCCATTAAATTGTTATGTAATCTTGAGCCCTCGAGACTTACTTTCTTCATCTGTGACATGGAGGTAATAACAGTACTCACCTCAGAATTTTTAATAATATTAAACAGAACAATGGTTGTAAAGCATCTAGCAAAATGTGCCTATCACATGGTAAGTGCTTTTAAAATATTCATTATCATTGCCATCATTGTTATTAGAAATGTCAGCTATGTTTAGATGGCAAGTACACAAACTGAACACACAGACTTGACTAGACTAATTGAAATTCCATTTTAATTTTGTCACTTGCTTTTTGCATGGCTGTTTTGATTTCAGTCATGATTCTGAGCTCTGGTTGAATCTCTAAACAGATATAGCCTTCAGGAGAAAACATGCATTTGGCAATAGTAAACATGTTTCTCTCTTAAAGAAAAAAAATAACTGAAACCAACAAAAAACAATATTTATACTGGGGATAACACGGCAAATGCAGTAAGTAAAAACTAAATTTAAAAGTTTTCAGCCCACATGTCTTGCTCTTTATATATATATATATATATATATATATATATGTTTTCATAAAAATTAAGGTTGATTCAGTTCTTTGAAAGCTTTTCAGAAATTCAAAGTTACTGATAGGGATATTTTGAGGATCTTCTTTTAGCAATCTGCCCTTTTCCTTTTTAGGAGCCGGCTTAAGTATTTGTTTTTTTCATTAGTTCGTTCATTTATTCATTCATTTTAAGACTCTCTAACTATGTTCCATGTCTCTGAAAAAATGTCTTAGATTTGTTTTGTAGATTAAGTTTAGCTGGTGACATTCAATGTATTGACTTTATGATACTGTTATGTCATGAATATAAATGACTCCTTCATACACATACTTTGCTACACTTACAAGGTTTTTAAATAGAGGACCTATTTGGAGCCCAACCTGTTTTGTGGAAATATGTCAAGAGCTGCCAAGGGTCCAAGGAAAGGATAAGGGGCAGGCAGGAGGCACCTTTAACCAGATCATTTCCATTTTGTTCAAGTGTATACATTGGCATTCTGTAGATTTCATTTAAAGGAAGGACTTTAGGAATCAAAAAGTTGACAACCACTAACTAGATTAAGGATGAATATCTTTATAGAGATCAAATATAATTTTTGCCCAATTTTATTCACTTTCTTTTAATCTGTGCTAATTCTTACTCATATGCTTAGAAGTAATTATATTTTCCCTCTATCATATATTTGTTTATCTGAATTTATATTTAATACTATAGCTTTATTATTCTTGGAGAGTGTTTTCTAAGTATCCCTCAAAATTGCCTATAATTTCAGAGAAATACATCCTCTCTGTCATATATATGTAACATAGCTGTACGATATGACATTTGAGGACTCTGCTATTAAGCACAAATGATTCAATATTAAATATGTGTTTACCATATAAATGGTGGAATTGCACCATGTGTTCTCAGATAGCCACTACCCATGGTTTACTTATTTGGAGTGATTACATAATTTATAGAATGCTTCTAGGAGGATTCTGAGGTGCTTAAAAGAACGAATTCTTTAAATGTTTGGTTAAAAAATAAAGTAAAATAAAGAGCCATGAGGACTAATGATAGTATCATTTCTAGGCAAATAGAAACATGGACTAAATCACTAGAATAATAATCAATCAATGGTAAATAGAGGAACAGATTCCCACTGTGTCTTCCCCACTTAAGGTTGTGTATTACTTCTAAGTACACATTGACATAAATTGCTACTTGTCATTGATAAGAGTTGTTCATTCAAAAAGAAACCTACACTATTGTTTCAAGAATGCAGCTCCTAATATTTTCTACTACTTGATTGAAAAAAAAAAAGGACTTTTTGAAGGTCTCAATGTTTTTGTTGGCTACTTATAAAATATCAAAAAAATGTTTCAATTCTTTAAAACTGATCCTATCAATTCATATACTTAGCATAATTTACCGATCTTTACAAACTCAGCATGGAAAAGCCATCAACATGACACTAGGTCACAGGTCCTGAATGAAGCCATCAGCAAGGATTAATAAACTATGACAGCTACCCAAAAGCTTTCATCCTTTTAATTTAACATCACATTGAAAGCTGAAATTCAATATAATCTTTGTTGAAACTAGCCCAGCTAACATGTCAAAAGTCAGAACTGAGAACTTATGACAATAGTAATTATTGTAAATTCAATCTATAGCAATAAATTTTAG
This sequence comes from Chaetophractus vellerosus, assembly GCA_004027955.1. NCBI lineage: Eukaryota > Metazoa > Chordata > Mammalia > Cingulata > Chlamyphoridae > Chaetophractus > Chaetophractus vellerosus. The sequence goes on along the minus strand of PVKH010032405.1, from coordinate 3,886 downwards.
AATTCACACATTCAGAAACTCCCAGAGAATTTTAGGAATAGCATATAACTTTCCTATCTATTTGAACAATTCGTGATAATGACATTTTTTGAAAACTAGACTGAAGAAACTAAAATTGTTCAGCTCCAATTTTTATGCTCAATAAATTATTTTATTCTTCTCCTACTATTATTCCCTTTCCCATAATAAAACTTAGAAGGGACTCTAGTTAGATTTATAGTTACAAAGTCTATTTCTGGGTCACAAAATTTTCCTGGGAATTTATCAGAAAAAAACTAGACTATACTATATTATTAAACAGATTATAATATATGACTATAAGATTGTTGTTGGATTTTTTGGTACAAGTAAAATTCATACATTACCTACAAAAAGATGAAACTAACCCAGAAAATAGTTACTCACTGTAATTTTCGAAACAATGCATTTGTGCAGGTATCAAAATATGATGACCCATTTTGACTATGAATTTATTGTTTTTGTAAGTGCATTTTAATTTAATATACATGACTTCCTAGTGGTTTAATAGTACCATAAATGTATCAGTTTAAGCTACATTTCATATACCTAGTAAATCATTTGTGCTTACCCCCTTTTCAATATTCCCAGTTTGACAGAGTGTCCCCTCAGCTGCTGGAATACTGTTGGTGACACAGCGGTTGCTTTTGCTGAGGCACCAGAGCTCTCTACACACTTCCTAGGAAAGAAGGCAAAAGCAAGTTGATCAGAAGTAGAGACCAAAATTTCTTCTAGTTCTTCCATAAGATACACTACAGTCACTCAGAATTACTTTTAAAAGAGACCATATGGAATCTTCCCTGACCTCATGCTGCTATTAAAGCATCAGAGGTGAGCATTTTGAAGGAGGTTCTTATGGAAAATGAGTCACCCATTTCAAAGAATCATTTAAACATTTGTCTTTATAATTCTTATTTTAGTGGATAAAGTATATCTTGGTTTTTACTATTAATTAGGTCTTTTTAAATAGCATGCAGAAACTTCAGTAATATAAAAGAGTAGGGAGAAAGAATGAATAGGTAGAAAGGAAATATAAATGTTTATTACTTTCAGGAACATACAATAGCACAAAGTTACCAATTACTAATAAAGTGTTGCCAGGTAGATGACTTCCTAGACCTACTGTAATAATCAAATAAAGGCCATTTTAAAATGGGAAAAAAGAGCGAGACCATGGGAATGGGCAGGAATTTAACATATGAATTTATTTATTTTTAAAAGAATAATACTTTTATTTGAAGTTAATATAATTTAACATCAATGATCTGTTTCTTTAAGTGAAATACTTAGAAAAAAAATCTAACATGCCACTTGTTAAAAATGATAGAGATGGCGGAAACATAGTGACTGGTTCTTTAGGCTACTTATTAACTACAAAAAGCACGTAATACACAATATTCTAGTGTCCCAGTCCTCATTCCTCTTTTCTGCCTCTCAGCCATGCTTCAGTACCCAATAAATACACAGGAATATTTATTCTCAAATTGGAAATATAAAATAGTTCACACTATATTAATCTATCAGTCTAAAATAAGCTTTTCAACATATTCCTGAATATGTTACAAGCTTTTAATTCAAACTAGAACTATTTAGTACAGAATATATATTAACAATAAAAATATGATAATATGATCATACAAAGATAAGTTAACATATAAAATAATTAATTCAATTCTATTGATTTTATTCCCCAACTGTTTTTTGTTTGTTTTTGTTTCTCTTTTAGGAGGTGCCAGGGATTGATCCTGGGACTTCGTACATGGGAAACAGGTGCTTAAACCACTGAACTACATCTGCTCCCCAACAAATGATTTTTTATATCCAAAAATAGACTTATAAGAACTCATGTCACATAAACACAATTAAAAATAAAGCAGAGTATTGACATATGTAGTCACCAGTTAACCATTCTTACAGATAGAAATGCACCACAGACTATGTCAAATTGAGGGGATTTCTTTGGTTGTTTTTTTAGGGTGGCCCCCAGGAGGTAGAGAAGAAGACATTTAATTTCTGCCAGGCTTTTGAAATAATCATTTAAAATTTTAGACTCCATTTGGAGAACTACTGAGTTAGAAGAAGAGTTAAAAGATTAGAAGAGAAAAATATGTTCGGAGAGTTGTAATATAAAGATAAAACTTTCTGTTTTGTTTTGTTGTGTTTTTTGTTTTTACTGGGAGGTCCCAGGGATTGAACCCAGGTCCCTCCATATGGAAGACGGACACCCAACCATTTGAGCCACATCTGCCCTCAAACTTTCTGTTTTTATAATCCAATTTATTACAAAGTCCACTTCTTTCAAAGCTTTAGTTTCTGTTTTAAGAGATTATTTATATAACTTTATTCCTCTTTTCTATAATGAAGTGGTTTCTTAGTATATGTTCCTAAATATATTCTTTTAGCTTAATATTAAAAGAGCAGTAGGATTAACATTTTAGGGCTTTAAAATATTGTCTTGTGTATCAAAATTACCCAAAGTCACAGAAAAATATGTTCATAAAAACAGTAAAGCACTGCTAGAACAATATAAAAAGAGTTTACAAAAAAAACTGCACCCATTTTTACCATACACCTGATCCTTCAGGAATCCTTTTAAGTCTAAACCTACTTTAGACAAAAGCAAAAGAAACCTAATTACTTTACAGGACTACACAATGAAAATTCTATTAATAAAAAGGACAATATTCATACCATTTCTCAGAAAAATATACTAGTCAAGTTACAGAAACTTTATTTTCCGAAAGTGCCTTGAAAATCTTTGTTCAAAATGGCAAGTCAAGAAACTTTTTTTAAAACCTTAATATCAAGATTGACAATAGAACCCTCTGACAGAGTGCACTTATCCTTTAGAGAATGATGCATTTTGAAAGGTAGATTCCCACTTCTGACAGGATTTCATTATCCTAGTGGGCCCCTGGGGATTCAAATTTTGCTAAGGCATTACATTTTTTCAGCTCACTCTTTAAAATATGGGACTGGAAATCTATGTATGGGGAAAAGTTCTAAGATGTTAAACTAGTCACAGAGAAGGTTCTGACGAGTTTTCAAATAAGTCTTGCAATCGGAATCTACACGTGGATAAAAAAAGATGTAGATATACCAATTAAGGTGATTTTTAAAAAGAAAAAAAAAGGAAACTGTCTTGAAATTAAACACCATGAAAATATCATTTAATACCAATTAAACAAGAAATATACTTCCAGAAAGAACCTGAGAATAATTTCACATCTTGAGGAGTACCCTTCTTTCTCTAAACAAGGGATCCTAGAACATGGATAATATATTTGGATAGGCATAACATTTCATTTGCATATGTATATCAGTTGCTAAATGAGCACTTTGCACCCTAAGGTAGGCCCCAGCTCTGAAATTTTTTGCATCTTGGGGACTTTGTATAGCAACCATCATAGTAGGCAAATTAATTCCTTAAATATATGAGGTGAAGGGACATAGTTTGAGAGTGAGAATAACGATGTTTCGATTAGCCACCAGCTTACATCTAGAAGAACATAGTTGTCTTTGAGATACTCATGACTCTTGATAGGAAAAGTTAAGATTTATTAAAATTCATTTCATGACCTCTATGAACTAATAAATCATTGCCTGTGTGTTTGGGTCTCATCTGTAATCTTAAAATTCATTTTGGGGAAGACTGTTTAGAAGCAGGGATTTTTAACAAGGGGTCCATGAGCTTGAATTGAAATTTTAAAATTTGTTTGAAATTTGAAAACATGTGGACATGCTGGTGTGGGTGTGACACACTTATTAAATAATACACAGTACAGTGTGGACTTAGTAAGGGGTCCATGGTTTTCACCTGACTGGCAAAGGGGTCTGTGGAACAAAAAAGGTTAAGAACCCCTGGTTT
>PVKH010032404.1:0-12174 GCA_004027955.1 Chaetophractus vellerosus | reverse complement strand
TAATGGTTTGAGTTTGATTTAATTATGAATTCCAAAAATATAGATTAGATTATGTTTGTAAACTAATCTGTTCATCTGGGCATGATTAAGTTATGAGTAGGGTGTTAACTGCCACGTCAGTGAGATGTTGAGCCCCACCCCTCGGTGGGCGTGGTCTCAAGTATAAAAGGCTAGACAAGAGGCAGATTGAAGAAGCAGAGATTGGAGAGAAGCAGAGATTGGAGAGAAGCAGATTGAGAGAAGCAGATTGAGAAAGGCAGGATGAGAGAAGCAGGAGATCTGGAGATTTGAGAAGCAGTTCTGATGTTGGAGTGAGCCGTTCGCCCGAGAGTCTACAGCTGCCTTGTGGAGAGACGCAATGCATAGAAAGCCTCATGGTCTACAGCTGAACTCATGAAGGAAACAGAAGCTAAGCCCGGAGAGAAACGTAGCCCCGGGAACAAAGGAATCCAGAAGCCTGAACCCTGGAGACGTTGGCAGCCATCTTGCTCCAACACATGGACTTTGGTATGGGAAGAAATTTAAGCTTTGTGGCCTGGTAACTGAAAGCTGCTACCCCAAATAAATACCCTTTATAAAGACTGACCAATCTTTGGTATATTTCAAAAGGCACACCTTTGGCTGACCAAAACACCAGGCTACAAAGCATAAGTTTCTTTCCTCACCAAAGTCTATTGCCTCGTGTTGGAGCAAGACAGCTGCCGACGTTTGCCAGGGTTCAGGCTTTTTGGGTTCCTCTCTTCCAGGGGCTGCATTTCTCTCCGGGCTTAGCTCTCTGCTTCCTCCACAATGTCAGCTGTAGACTATCAGGCGAACAGTTCACTTCTCTTCTTCTGGGGCATTCTCTCCAACATCAGAACTGCTTCTCAAAAATCTGCTTCTTAAATCTGCTTCTCAAATCTGCTCCCTCTATCTTTTGCTTTGCCTTTTATACTTGAGACCACACCTACCGAGGGGCGGGGCTCAATGCCCTACTGATGTGGCCCAGTCAATGCCCTAATCATAACCCAATCATGCCCAGATGAACAGATCAGTTTACAAGCATGAGTCAATATCCATTTTTGGAATTCATAATTACATCAAACGGCTACAGCATATAAGCATATCTGGGGTAAAGAACATCCCTACCCTCCAGAGGAAACAGCAAGTGCAAATGCCCAGAGTCAGAAACGTGCTAGCATGTTGAAAGAAGCATATAGATGAAGCAGAGTGAGCAAGGTGGAATGGGTGGAAGATGAGGTAAAAAAATGGTGGCCTTATGTAATGTAGGGTGCCTTGTATCCAATGAATAGATTTTTGGATTGTACTCTATCCTAGGAAGCAGATGTATGATTTGAGCAGAAGGGTGATATGAGTATATCTATGTTTTAAGGGATGGCTCTGGCTGCTGTGTGGATAAAAGACCAAAAGATAAGACTGGAAGTAAGAAGAGCAGTTAAGAGACTATGGCAGTGTCTAGGCGAATAAGAGTGGATGGCTACAGTACAGTGACAGCAGAAGAGGTGGTGAGAAGTAGATGGAATCAATAGGATTTGCTAATGGATAATAGGCGGGTATGTGATAATGTAAACAGTGCATGGTGTTACTCAGTAGTGTTGATTTGGGAGTACTACTGAGAAACTTCCTCCTCAAGAACATAGATCTAAAGGAGCCAATTTATACCCAGGCATAAATTCTAAAATCAGGACATAATGGCTCATAACCAAGATCTACAGTGACACCTTAACAAGCCAGCCCAACTCCATTGGCAGCAAGATGAGACTAAACCCAAAGGTTTTTAATATAGCTAAGGAAGGAATCTGTCAGCCAAATAGGGGTTTCTCAGACATGCAAAAATATATAAAAAGAGAATTATAGAAGGAAAAGATGACTACTGTACCTTTCCAAACACCACCCAGAGCATGGAGAGCATCTGCCAAGCTATTTCAATTATACGGTCCCATTGGCAGGGCCATCTCCATTGTACGGTTTGATATAGGGAATTGCAGCCAAATGACTTCAAATACGCAGGAACTTTGGCAAGATAAGCCTCGTTGTGGATTTGGATTTGGATTGCTTGGTAAATATGGCAGGCAGTAACAGGGGAAATCTGGCTATTGCAATCACAGGAGTCCGGCAAATGGCCAGTAACAGAGAGAAGGTACTAAGAACAAAAGGGCAGACAAATCAGGAAATCATCGTTCCTTGGCCCAGGGTAAAGAATTATGGATAAGCATAGGTCCTCTCTTCTACTTGAACCCTGCCTTTATATTAAAGGTCAATAACCCTTGTTATGTATAGGCATACTTGGATAAGAAAGAACTGCAATAAATTTTTTCAACCCTTGGTTGCAGGTGGTGAAGAATCTGCTGGGTTGCTTTTACCTCGATTTTTATCTGTTACTGAAACGTAGATACTAAATTTTGTCAGCTCTTTCATAATTCAGTATAAAGGAAAATTATAAATGGTATCATATTAAATGACCCTAGAAAAAACTTAAGTGTCTGTTAATTCATGAGGTTTATCAGGTTTCCAAAAATAAACCTTTCCACACAAATGGATATTTCACATGATTGACTGCAACCTGCAGAAACACCAGCACTTTAGGTACATTGATAAAAAATAATTTTAAAAAAGCTTATACCTTTCACAGCCCTCTTAAATAGAGGGTGCTGAAGATAGCTGGATCTTTTCTTAATCACTCTGGCTCATTACTATGAACCTTAGTAATCATAATGCCCTCTATAAAGAGCCACATGTCCCTGAACTAAATGGCCCCTCAACATAAAATGCTATAATAGTTTTTCTTTGATCCCTTCCTATCAAGTCACTGCTTTCTTTTCTGGCTGCTACCAGTATTTCTGACCACATTTCTGATTCACTGCTTCTATCTTCTGTGAACACTTGGTCAAATTTTACTTTAAATAGAAATTTTAATGTGATCCATGGGTGTTGTGTCATTTATTTGGGCTCCTCAGGGGTCTTCATTACCTATATTTAAATTCCAAGTTGAATTTTTGGCACTCAGAAGTCATTATTTACATTCAGTTTCCAGGCTGCTAATAGCTGACTACTATGAAACACAATTAACAATATAGACATTAATTTGGTTTTTGCATGTTTTCAATATAAACAAGGGCGTAGACATTCCATTGTCCCTCATATCTGAGTTAAGAAATGAATCTTGAAGTCATCTTCAATTCAAAGAGACACAAAAATTCTCTGTAGAAACTGTGATGACATTCTGACTTTTAACATTTTTGGCACAAATGGTTGAAATATTGGGGAGATGGGGAAAAAACAGAACATGAATATACTAGAATTGGTTTTATCTTCAGGGATATGGTTAAGATGGTATTTTCAGAGGCTACCCCTTTCTCAGAGTTTGAGAGTATTTGGGGGGTAAGAGGGACTGTTGCTAATGAAACCTCTGAGATTATAAAAGTAATTAGTATGTGGCTCACATTAGCACACTACTACTGTGGTTTGACAAGATAAGCATAAGACTTATTATTCTAGAGAGTAAATAATGTGAATTCTGACCAGTTTTAGCATGTGTTTTTGGTAGGGGAAGCTAGAAGCTTGCAGGGGGCCCCTGAGGTGCTTTTTTTCTATGATTTTTTAGCAGATGGCTTAGCAATGAGTTGCTGGCATGCTTAACATAATGGGGTCAGGAATACATCATGAGGAGCCTGCTTGGAAGATGATGAAATTTTAAGATTATGAAGTGCTAATAAGGCCCTGAGGAGAAAAAAAAAGTACTTTGCAGGTAATGACTTGTTATTCCACATACATTTTTATGCCATGTATATATTATGAGGGTTCCAGGATGTAAGAGAGGAAAGGGAATGGAGCTAAGTTATAAAGCAAATAAAGAGACCATTTACTGATACCAACTTCCACCTTGGGAGTGAAGCCAAGCACTTCACGTAAGCAATATAGATAATAAATACAAATATTCTATGGGCCAGGTGCCAGAATTTTAGGAGTAGCAAGTAAAAAAGACTAAATAAAAAGGTTCACCCTTGTCTGTCTTATAAGAACAAGGTCCTGTGTGGAACTACAGTTAGGTGTCTACTGTCTTTCTCCCCCGCAAATTGTATCAAATTGTATAGCCTAGCCAAGCTTTAGTGACTGAGACGAGTAAGGCAGCAAACAAACGTTAGTGCAGTAAATAGCTGTTTACTGTCTGTCTGGGGAGAGTTCGCTAAGAATTTTCACCTAAATTACTACAACAGCCTTCTAAGAGAGACTGCATTATTCTCCCAAGTTTGAAGATGAGGAAAGCAAAACTCAAGAAGTTAAATTCTTTATCCAAAACTAACTGTTAAAGAGGATCAAAGAGAAATCTGTAACTCAGGTCTGACTCCAAATCTTCAATGTTCTTTCCACCAACTATATGAAGACAAATAGACCCCAAAAGGAAAAGCATGTTGATCTCATAGCCTGGAAACACAACACACATGAACTTCAGAGTTACAAACCATACTCAAGTGATTGGGTTCACAATCTACCTTCCATTTCCTAACTTATTTCAGATTCCTCCGTCCACCCAAAAGGACAGTGACATCCTGGCTTAGAAAGAACTTTTTCCAGTGAACCTGTATTCACTGGAAAAAAATATGCATTTGCTCACAAGCTTTTTGACTATCATTCATTGCACAGACTTCAAACACTTGTCTGTTAGTAGTATCTGAAATTATAGGGCTTGTTTGAAATGAATGACAGGGTAATTTCTAATAAATCTGAAGTTTATGGACCAGTATGACCAAATCCATTGAGTGAGATTGAAAATGCCATCACATTGAACACTTTTAAAGGGAAATTTTTCAAAGCATGCACAAGAATCACAGATTTATTCATATATGCCATTAGTTTGGATGGAAAATAAATCCAAAAGCTACTTGTACAAGATTTTAGATAAGGACTTTGTTTTCCAAGAATTTGTTTCAACTCTTTGATCTTGCTCTCTTCCACCTGGAGCATTCTCTACTCTTTTCTACAACGTATCCCTTAAGACTAGACTTAAGTCACTTCCCCCTATACTTCACTTCATTATATAGCAAATCCCTATAGACAAATAAATGCACTAGGTCATTAAAAAGAGTTGAAATTATTAAATAGTGGGATTTTAGAGGAAACTGATTACACAAGTGATAGAAGAGTTGAGAAGCCAAATGGAGTAAAGTGACTCACAAATTAATAAGAGGAGGAAACTTCTGCCACCTTAGGGGTGGGGGTGACAATGGGAAGAAGTGTATTTCCACAGCTCTGAAGCCAGGATCTTTCAGTGGGTGTTGGAACTGTGGAAAAGACAGAGCTACTGTCAGAGACACCATAGGAAGCAGAAATAGAGGTGAGAATATCCTGACTTCTCTTCCCTATTCTGACCCTCCAATTTTTTACTACTGCCTCCTGTTGGTCATAATTGCTCAGAAGCCAAAGAGCAAGGGAGTTTATATCAATAATACAGGTCAGAGAATAAAAGGGGCAAGGGATGGATCTTAAAGTAAACAAGCAGTTGACAGAAATGGTGATTAACACATTCTTACAGGTAGACACAGAAATCAATTAATCCATATTAGAAGACCTAAATAGATGGAAGGACATACCATGTTCATGGATTGTAAGACAAATATTATTAAGATGTCAATTCAACCCAAAGCAACTTACAGATTCAATGCACTCCCAATCAAATTTGCAACAGGCTTTGTAAAATAAATGGGAAGCCAGTCACCAAATTTATATGGAAAGGTATGGGAATCCAAATGGCCAAAACAAAAACAAAATTGAAAAAGAATGTATTAGTTTGCTAAAGGGTGTCGATATCATCTCGCCAACATTCTCCAAAACTAGCACGGCATAACTAGAAATGAAATGTAGAAAACATAAAAACAAAACTATACTTACACTTTCAAGGAAATAAAAGACCAGATTGTGAACTCAGCAAATAACAGGAGCCATTTTTAAGGACTTAGATTGAAAAAGAACTAAATAGAGATACCAGAATTCAAAATACAATAACCAAAATTAGATCTCAATGGAGGATTAAAGTAGATTATAAATAGTTGAAGAGAGATTTAATGAACTAGAACTCATGAGCAAGGTCAGGGAAAAAATATTCAGATTGAAGCATGAAGAAACAAAAGGTTGTAAAATATTTTTTTAAAAAGAATATGAGGATAGAAAAAATAGTAAGAAACTCTAACACACTTCTAGGATGACAGATGGGAAAGAGGGAAAGAACGAGGCCAAAGCAATATTTGAAGAAATAATGGCTGAAAAATTTCTAAAATGATGAAAAACAACAAATTATAGATTCAAAAAGTTCTATGAACTTCAAGCAGGATAAATAACAAAATCCTCACCTAGGCAAATCATGATAAAATTTCTAAAAACCACATACAAAGAGAAAAAAAATTTAATGTTGCCAGAGTGAAAAATATATATGTTTAAAGAAGCAATGAGACATACCCATCTTCTCAAAATAGAAAGCTGAAAAAGCCAAGTGTCAATGGAATGACTTCTTCAAAGTGGCTGCCTTTGGGGGGAAGGAAGAAGAGACTGGGAGGAGATATGAAGAGGACTTCTGGCTGCTGTCAATATTGTACTTCTTGAACTGGGGGTGCTTACATGGATATTCTCTTTGTGATAATCCATTGAGCAGTGAGTTGTCTGTATGTTTTGTACACTTTTCTGTATGTGTGTAATAGTTCACAATAAGTTTAAAAAATAGATTGTAGTAGAAAGAATTCTATCTCATTATTAATGATACCATAACTGCTAGAATGTACTAGCTCTATTTGAAAGCAAACTTTATTGTATAATGAAATCTGAGGCAACAGAAGGAAAAATCTGAAGATTTGAGAAAAAATGTTTAATAAGCCCCAAGTATGTAACTAAAACTAGCTTAACTTCACCTCTCCTATTGATGTTCCTAAAAAAGCTGGCCTGTAGTGAAAAAATATGCTAATTACAAATGTTTCGTTAATAATATGTTAAAGATGCTTTTAAATTTCTTAGTCGAGATATTCAAAAGCCATTTTTCTCCAAACGCTTAACTATCCACCATCTACTGCTCTTTGCATTATTTGTCAAAATTTAATAAAGGGGAAAGACTCGATCTTTTAAAATTTTCCCAAATGTAGAGTAAAGCATCATTAATTTGTACTATCTTAGATAATTTACTTTTCCCTAAAATAAATATACGCAATCAAAATGATAGGAAAGGAAATGAATTGGTGGCATTCATTCTAGTGGTGGTAAGGTCTCATCGTGCCACTTGTCATACTCCCCAGGGTTGCCGTGAAACATGAAGAGGAGCTAATTGCACATAGTAAGAGTTTTAATTGAGGAGTACCTGACCATTACAGCCATTTCCACTTCCAGAAACATCCCAGCTGACATTTTTATAGAAAAGTATAACTGAAAAGAGTGGGACTAATTGGCGCAGTTAATTAAAAACATACAATTAGTTTCTATGGCAGGGAATTCTACTTCTTATCCTCATTGCCTGGGGCCTATGAGTGTTTTATTGGGTTTTACCACACTGGGGATTCTCTATGCTGATGATTAACAAGAAGAGACTAATAAAAGAGGGGCTGGACTTACAGTCCAATCAGGTGAAGGGACTTGGCCACTTTCCTACGCAGCAAGCCAAGCACAGAGCAAAGACCAGGGGTCTGTATAAGAACACAGGGTGGAGAGAGCCACTGGAACAGAGAAGTTGAATTCTCGTGCTCGTTTATCCTTCTGTTAAGACGTGAAGAAACCTATTACTTGCCTGCTTCCCAAGAAATAGCAGTGGAGAAGACTCGTCCATGATTATATTGTTGGCAGGGAAGAGCACAGCTTCTTTGCGGCTGAGCATTGCTGCCACCCAGCCAGAGGCTGAGGAATTTCAGGGTTTGGTAGCTGATTTCCAGAATTAATTTTGATTTTTCGGTTCCACTCTGAGGCAGAGGAAGAAAACAGAATATCTCTAGAAAGACCTGATGGGTCAAGAAAGAGTCATATTCTCCTCCATCCACACCCTGATCTCACAAGGCCCTGAACAGCTCTCACATGGAAGCATGCCTAGAACATACCGATAAGCCAGGGGTGGGTGGTGGACTACAAAAGTCCTTTCTATATATTTAAAATAAGGTGCCAGGCTGAAGCTTTCACTCAAGCTATTTGGACACAAAGAAACTGAAAATGAATACGCTAATTAAAGTAATAGGCTTAGTAGCAAGAGCCTTTTCTAGAAAGGCTCTATGAGCTCATGTGTCCCTCTGCACAGTACCTACCTGGGTTTTCTCTGCAATCTTTTTTCTGGACATTCTGATAGAAAATAACGTTCTGCATGGACTCTCTTCTTCCCGTAATCAATCTCTGTTCCAATCGGATGGAGCTAGAATCGTGGCAAGGAGGCTGGTAAGCAGGATGCCCTTGTGAGTAAGTAATATGAATTAGGATACAAAGAATGCACTTTTTCATATCTGCCTTCATGGTCCAATAAACATTACATCTGCAAAAGAAAATGAACTTGGGGATTCTTGGTTACAAATAAAGCAGGTCTTTATTTCCGCATTTTAGGTCAAGTCCAAAATCATAATTACACATTTTTCCATTATATTTCGACAAACTTAAGATTACTGATTCAATATATATTGACAAAAATCTGACTGGCTCTATAAATTCTTACGTATTTTAATAGAAACAATTAGCGGGCAGCTAGAAAACAATGCAAAACCTGTCTAAAAAATCTCTCAGATAAAAATTTGAATCAGGAGAAACGTGATAATTATACAGAGATAAGAGGTTAAATTTACCCATACTGCCCCACTGGACTCAATATTGTAATGTAACAAAGAACATTTGACATATTTCTTTTTAACATAAACATATTTGCACTATTTTGGGTCATCCCCCAGTTGATACATGTAAATTATAACTGCACTTGTGTTTAATAAATATGTATATCACATAGCTGATTAAAACAATATGCTGCTTCAGTAACTGATGCAAAATGCGAAAAGATTTTAATAGCTTTATATACCAAAGGCTTCTAGCTCACTTTTGTAAAACCAATTTAGGCACTGGTATAAGATTTGGCAGTACAGAGTAAATAGATATAACTTCAAACTACATTCATTCCCAAAACTGTTTCAATCATTAAGGGTGAGAGAAATTGTGCCATAATTGCAGTAGTATATATGGCATTTAGATGGGCAGAGTTACCAGCATGCTATATCAGCCTCCATTCCTTACCAGAATTGCCAGAGAGCTAACCCCACAAGAAATAATGGCAAATAGAAGGTAAATAACCATCTGTGTGTGTGTTTGGTGGCCCCAAATCAGTGCTAAAAGCTTGGAGGAGTTGGTGGGGCCAATAACCCCCACCCCTTGTTTTCTCTATTTTAATTAAGCCTAAAATAGACTTAGAATGAAACCAGCTGACCTACCAGCATGAGGCAGAAACAATCAAAGACAGCAATAAGAAGGAGTGACCTGGGCTAGAACTGCTCCAAGTCTGACCATTGTCACAAAGAAGAAGAGAATAAAAGTGAAGTAACAAGATGGGTGGGACTTGTCCCATTTAGGAATAGTCCTGGCCTTTCTAATCTAGTCCTTACATGGAAGAAATAGGAAATACCAAGCTATCATCAATGGCTAAATATATTGAAGAAATTTGGGTCCACCAGGAATGCTTTCAACTGAACGTAACAGAAAATCCAACTAATACTGACTTAACTAGGAGTTTGGTTTCTTCACTCTTGGTAGTTCCCAAGACCACTGCCAAGTTCTGTGATTTGCTAAGAAGATACTTTTCACCGGACTCACAGCTATGCTTTATTACAGTGAAAGGACCTAAAGCAAAATCAGCCAAAGGAAAGGGTGCATGGAACGAGGTTGAAGGAAAGCAGGTGCAAGCTTCCAGAATCCTTCCCCAGTGAGTCACACAGGAAGCACTAACTCCTCAGGAAAGAGCTGTGACAACATATGTGAAGTATTGTCTACCTGGGAAACTCATTAGAGACTTAATGCTCAAGATGTTTTTCACTTATACAGGGCTGGTCATATAGGCACCCTCTGCCCTGAACATACCAGAATTTCAGGTTCCCAGAAGTAAAGCAGGTGCTCAACATAAACCATATTATTTATACAAACAGCTTAGGAAAAGTGAGCCATTCTTATCCATCCAAGTTTCCAGATGCCAGTCAAGGCCAACCTTGCAAGCAGGCCTCTTGAAGGAGAGGAGCCAGTCTCAGATCTCCTATATTAACTCTTTTATACACACTCACACAACAAGAAGTCTGGATACAGGCAATGTTTAGTGTTGACTCAGCAGCTCAAAGGTGCCAGGGGCCATGTCTCTGCTATTCTCTTGGCCTTTCCATCAGGTAACCATCAGGTTTGTTACCTCATGGTTGCAAGATGGCCACCAAAGATCCAGGCATCACATATGTATTCAATACTAGAAGTAAGGGAAGAGGGTTCTGGTATCACTGTGCCTTTATTCAGAAAGCAAAACTCTTCCCTAAAGCCCTTAGCATAATTTTGTTTACATATAATAAGACGAACTAATGTCATAATGGGCATTCTTGGCTGCAAGAGGGTATGGGGAACTGAATATTTGGGGAGGTGGAGAAGAGCAAGGGGGTAGGGCAGGGACAGGATAGAAATGAAGAAAGGATAGCCTATGAGCCTGTGAGAAGAGTACATAGGTACGTATATGGCATCCAATTCGAGGTGGATCACTAGAAGTGAGGAGGAAGCATATTTCCCACACACAGGAAAATATTTCGTGAAAGAGCAGAACATTACACATCAGCTTACACTAACAAGTTGAACAAAAAGGTTTCCCTGAAATAACTCAAACAAAAGCAGGATCCATCACATGCCTGGTGCATGGTCAAACCTGACAGGCCAAACTGGCGGCTATTTATAGCCTTATTTAGTATTTTTATCTACCAAACAACAAATAAGATGGGAAAATAGTGCCACACTGAGACACGGAAGAAACCCTTGCATTGATAAAGGATGGCCTAGTGTTGAAAATGCCTAAATAAATGAAATATTTGATAATCAAATACTATTCAGTAGTGACGAGAAAGGTAAGGCAACTGAACTTTACTACTTCTGAAAGAATCTCAGAGATACAAAACTTAGAAATGAAATGGGGAAAGGTAGAAAAGACCTTGCAAAAAAGCTCTTCTAAAATCTAACTAGTGTGTTGGAAGGGTGGGGGGAATACTTTTTGGTACAGCAATGATATTATTTTTTTCCAAGCATATGGAAGTCCACTTGGGAGAAAATAGTTTGACCAGGACCATATTTTTACAATATGTTTTTCAAACTAATGAGGCAAACATATACTATTTAGATTCAGATTTGCCTTGATACCAAATGGCTTTGAAGTAGAATATTTTTCATTTTACTCAGTTAGCAAAGTGGTCTGGAACTCTCTTGATTCACTAGACTTATTTGGGAGCTTTTAAAATTATAGATGCTGGGCCCCACCCCAAGAGCTTCTGATTTAATTGGTTCAAGTAGAGCCCAAGCAGAGGTTCATGTGTTTGTTCAAAGCTTCCCAGGTTGATTCCAATGTGAATACAGAGTCGAGACCACTAGGTATAAAAAGTAATACCCAGTGCCATTTAGGGTACAGTGAAGTTAGAGTGCTCATAAACACTAATGACTGAAAATTACTATCATCTGCCTACAAAGAAATTTGGCAATATAGCAAATGCCTAAACAGATTGGTTCCGTTTCTAAGAATTTATCCTAAAGGAATGGACAGAGCATCAAAAATTAATATACTGAAATGCTCATTGAAACATTATTTTATTAAAGAAATATCCAATAATTAAATCACCTGGCACATTTGTGTTCAAACATTTTCAAAGAAAAATTTTCAAAAATGAGAAGCCACTAATGAAATTTATATAAAAGGAGGATAAAATGTATATATTATGGTATGATTCAAATTATGTTAAAACAAAGAAAGTACATCAAAATAACAGCAGTCTTCTCTATATGGTGGGATTACATTGGTGATAGTCATTTATTATACTTTTTTGTATTTTTCTTATATTCTATGTGCATATGTTAATTTTACAATCAGAAACGTAAACATTTCTTTACAAAGCCTTTGGTTGTAGCATTTGCAGGTCTCACATTTGGTTGGAAAACCATAATCTGATTACTACC
>PVKH010032403.1:0-12161 GCA_004027955.1 Chaetophractus vellerosus | reverse complement strand
TACAAATGTTGGAGAGCAGGTAGTGGAATGTGAACTGTCTTACACTGCTATTGGAAATGTAGCTTTGTCCAGCCATTGTGGAGGACAGTTTGGCAGTTTCTCAAAAAACTAATTATAGATCTGTATAAAACAAATTATAATTCCACTGCTGGGTATATACCCAGAAGTACTGAAAGCAAGAACACAAACAGATATATACACATCAGTGTTCATTGTGGCATTATTCACTATTGCCAAAATTTGGAATCAACCTACATGCCCATCAACAGATGAATGGACAAACAAAATGTGGTACGTACATACAATGGAACATTACACAGCTGTAAGAAGGAATACAGTACTAACACACAGGATAACATAGATGAACCTTGCAGACCTAATGTTGAGTGAACCAAGCCAGGCATTGAAGGACAACTATTACACGACCTTACTGATATGATTAAGCAAATCTAGTCAACTCAGAATCCTAGAGTCTGGAAGATAGGTTTACAAGAAATAGGATGGGCAAAGAAGGTTGTGAGCCAACACTAATATGGTCAAAATCTATGAGAAGGTGGAAGAGAGTAGCTGTGAAGTGAAGAGATATAACCAAGACATATGGATATTATTGGATTGGGTTGTGCAAGCATGGCATGGGTGTTGGGTCAGGATGGGTTGGATGGCCCAAGGAACTGGGCAGAGGTTTGTGGGATTGAATGGTTGAACACTGGGGATAGCTGGGTATGTGGGTGAAACTACAATGTTGAGAAAACACTTTTGGCATTATAACAAGGAAGCATTCCTGGATTAGGGTATTTGGACAGGGCACATCTGGGACAGTCTTCTAGGGAATATATGAGTGATCTTTTTGTCATAGTGTGCTGTATCAGTGGGTGCAGACCCACATAATGAATAGGAAGGAGTTGAACTCCCATGCTGGGGAGGCCCAATATATTTTCAAACACAGAGTGTTGTCTCTCAAGAGCATGGGAATTTCCTAATAGGGGAAGACAGACTAATAGGTCGAGCCCTCAGCATTGTTGCATGTATCTATTTATGTTGTCCTTCATAGAGTGAAGCCTGGTGGTCACTGTGGGCCCTGAAGGAAGGGGGAGGGAGGGATAGAAGAGATTGAAGAGGGGGTATTTGGGGACAATGGAAATGTTCTACATGATCATGCAATGATGGACTCAGGCCATGTTAAATTGCATCAAAATTATAAATTATATGGTCTAAAATATAAACCATAATGTAAACCATTGACCATGGTTTGTAGCTATGTTTCAATATTTATACATGAGTTGTAACAAATGCACCATTCACATGTAAAAAGATTATTAATAGGGAAGGGGAAAAGGGGGAAGATGTTGGGTATATGGGAGTCCCCTATATTCTGCATTTAACCTTATTGTGACTCAAAACTTCTTTGAAGAAAATATTTTAAAAAGTAAGACACTGGAGAAAAATTAGAGAGAATTCCACTGTACATACAGGACAACTGATATTGGAGTGATGAAAGGCAAAACACCAAAATATATATATTTTTTTATTTTAAAAATCTTTTTCATTTTTTAATAGTCCAATTTTTTTACTTTATTTTAGTTTTAGTTTCCCTAAATTATTATGTACTTTATTTCTTATGTTTATTTCATTTTCCTATTAAACAAATTTGACAATATTCTTGGCTTCATTTTTAAGAGGTTTTGGATAAGAGAAGAGTTACAACTATGGCAGGGGAGGATCAATCAGGTGAGATGTCAATGATGGGAGATACAAGGGAGGAAGTTCACCTGGGCATACCTATAAGGTTTATAAATATGTTCAAATGTTCATGAAGCATTGCCACAGTGGGTAGAGATTCACACAACAACTGAAAGATTATGGAATTCCCATCCTGGGTAGCTCTGCCACATTCTCTAGTGGAACTGCAACAATCCCCCAAGTACAGGGACAATGACTAGTGAAGAAAGATGGCCCATTGATGGGCCCTTGATATTGATGACCATGCTTACAAGCCTTGTCCTCTTGAATTTGCAACTTAGCCTAGTGTTTTAGAGTGCCTAAAAGTTACCACCTGATAGCCTCCTTGTTGCCCAAATGTGGCCTCTCTCTAAGCCAGTCTCAGCACCGAGGGATTACTATCAAGCACCAGTTAGTGATACAACTGGAAAAAGACCATAAATAAAAGGGGGAAAATATAAATATAAATGACTGCATATGGCTAAGAGACCTCAAAGTGAATTGAGTGGTTATCAGAGAGGTAATGCTTATGCGTGTCTCAGCAGGATCTCATAGATGGCCAACATAGATACTAACTCATATAATGGGCATCCTGAGGGCTCTGGAGACACACAGGTCCTCCAGTCATGGCATATAGCTCTGGAGTTTGGCCCTACTTTGGGGTTTGTTCTCCTGAGCATGAAAAAGTTGGACTCAGGTGTGACTTCTCTACACATGACCCTTCGGTCTCTTTTAGTTTATCTATATTTGGTGCTGGAGTTGGCAGGTGTACATACAAGACACTTTAATCTCTGGGCTTTCCATGTGCCTCCTGGACTCTGAATCTCAACAGAGTTGCAAAACCTAAACCCCAGTTCATTGGACTCACCAAAGACAACTAACAAGATGATGATGGACAATGACCATTCCAAGGAAACAAGAGAGTCCACAACTGCAAGCAAGAGAGCCCAGCTATCTGCCCCATTGGATCAAAATGTAAAGTGGAGTGGACATCACCATCCCAGAATCTTCAAGATTAGTAAATGAACTATGGACTAAAGTAAACTTACTGATATTCTACTATAGACTTATTGTGATTCTAGCAATGGAAATAATTATATCATTCAAATGGTGGCAGTGGCCACTAGAGGTTCTGAGGACAGGGAGAGGGAAATACAGATGAAATATGTGGGCATTTGGGGGACTTGGGAATTTTCCTGAATGACATTACAATGACAGATACAGGCCTTTACATATCTTGCCATAACCTACAAAATTGTGCAAGAAAGAGTGTAAACTACAATGTAAACTATAACCCATGTGTATTAGTCAGCCAAAGGGGTGCTGATGCAAAATACCAGGATTTGGTTGGTTTTATAAAGGGTATTTATTTGGGGTAGGAACTTAGAGTTACTATGCTATAAAATATAAGTTTCTTCCTTCAGCAAAGTCTGTTTCCACATGTTGGAGCATGACAGCTGCCAATGTTTGCTAGGGTTCAGACTCCTTGGGTTCCTCTCTTCCTGGGGTGCTGTTTCTCTCCAGGCTTAGCTCCTCTGTTTCCTCTACAAGGTCCGCTGTAGACTATGAGGCTCTCTAGGCTTTGCCTCTCTACAGAAGCCCAGCTGTGAACTCTCAGGTGAATGGTTCATCTCTATCCTGGGGCCTTCTCTCCTTCCTCACCAAAACTCCAACATCAAAACTGCTTCAAACTGCTCCCTCTCTCCTTTGCTTTGCCTTTTATGTTTTATTTCCCACCCACCAAGGTGTGGGGCTCAATGCCCTACTGATGCGGCCCAGTTAATGCCCTAATCATAACTTAATCATGCCCAGATTAGCAGATGAGTTTACAAGAATAATCCAATATCTATTTTTGGAATTCATAATTACATCAAACTGCAACACCATGCTGATTGACAATGCTCTAAAATGTTTTCATTAACTGTAATGAATATATCACACTAATGAAAGATGTTGTTAATGTGGGGAAATGTGGGAGGTGTAGGAATCAGAGCATATGGGAATCCCCTATATTTTTATGTAACAATTATGTAATCTAAGTTCCTTTCTTTAAATATACATATTTAAAACCCACAATCTGCACATTCTTTTGAAAATCAATATTCATAGCCCTACTTTATCTATGCATTAGTAAAAATATATTGGTTATTATTGAAAAATCTCCAAATTAGTGTATTACAATGGTTGTTAAAATAATTATACAGATAAAAATAATGGCATAGAATTTTGATGATAAAAGGGAGATAAGTGAAAATGATTATAAGATGTATACATCAGGGGCCGGCTCGATAGCCTAGTGGATAGGGCACCGGCATACCACAGGGGAGGTCCTGGGTTTGGTTCCCGGGGACCTCTCCTAGCGGGCAGACCGCCTTGAGAATGGCAAGCCACCATGGGCAGGCCAGAGCCACCATGGGCAGGGCAAAAAGCTTCCACGGACAGGGCAAAGCCACCACGGGCAGGGCAGGTTGCCTGCGAATGGAGCGCAGCCAGCCACCCGCGAACTGAAAGCTGGCCCATGAAATGGAAGCAGAAGCCGCCCACAAGTGGGGAAAGCTGCGCCTGCGCAGTGACCACTCTCAGCACGTCGCCACAGCGGGGGGGTGGGGGGGTGGGGAGGGGAGATATGTAATAAAAATAAATAAATCTTTAAAAAAAAAGATGTATACATCAAGTATTTCATATCAGGTCTGAGAGGTCTCTTCCCAGTTGTGCAATGCAATACTAAGGTAAATTTTGGCAAGAACAAGTTTATAATAAGGCAAAATACAATTCTAATCTTTTAAAATCTATTAAGCATACCTATATCATTAATGTATATTTAAGGTATTTTTATAACTTAAAATGTGGTTCTTTTGAAAGATTAAATATATATCAACTTTAAAAAAGCTATCTAACTCTTTCCCCCTAGGTATTTTAGCCTACAGTTTGCTAGAGTCCTGCTGATTAGGTGCCTGTCCATCCCCCTCTCTAATCTAGTTCCTCTCTTTTACTGGGCAGATGAGCATGACAGCCTGCCTGAGCAGAAATCGCTCCCCTCTCCCCATTGGGTTGGGGTCCCTTCTGAGATTCAAAGGGGCCTCAGCTGGCCAAACTCACCACAAAGTAACCACTTTCCACCTTCTGTCAAACCCTTCTTCCTCCCAGGGACCACCTCCTCCTAGTCTATTGGTAGCAGCAAGCCAGGAGGCTCCACCAATTCTACTTGCCCTGAGGGCAGAGTATATGTGTGGTTTCCAGCCACAGGGGCAAACAACTTATGGTTTCCCTTTGGCTTCATTATCTTTCCAATACCCTCCTAGATGACTTAGAGCACTTCCCATTCTATATATGTCCCAACCAGCTTCTTTAGATAAGTCCTGGCCTTCTCTCTGTTTTTTCTTTATTATTATTATTAAATATCCCCCCCTTTCTGCTTGTTCTTGCTGTGTTCATTTTTGCATTCTTCTGTGTCTGCTTGTCTCCCCCCATTGCAGTGACCTGCTGAGTCAGCTCACCATGCAGTGGCCTTGCCTGCTCATGGACACCTTGCCCTGCTCATGGGGGCTTGCCCTGCTCACAGGGCCTTGCCCTGCCTGTGGTGGCTTGCCCTGCCCATGGTGGCTTTGCCCTGCCCACGGTGGCTTTACCCTGCCCATGGTGGATTTGCCCTGCCCACAGTGGCTTGCCTTCTCAAGGCAGTCTGCCCACTCAAGGAGGCCCCAGGAACCAAACTCAGGGCCTCCCATGTGGTAAACCAGTGCCCTACCAATTGAGCTACAGCCGGCCCCCTCTCTGTTTTGTTTTGTTTTTTTTCACCTGTGTGTGTATGTGAGAGGGTCAGACTCTGCCTATCTACTTCAGCACCATTTTCCCAGAAGTCTAAACCCATGACTTTCAGCTAAAGAGACTCCAATCAAAAGAATTTCAGGAACTGATCATAATTAATAAATCATAGTGTTGTTATTAGAAGGCAGATGTCCTGATTCTAATAGTTTCATGCTGCATCTCTAGAGTAAGAGCAGGGCTGGTTGGGGGAGAGTGTCATGAAGGTCAGCAGTGAGAAAAAACTGCTGTAAATCTTCATCTCAATAGAGAAGAATATGGAAAGTAACAGATTATGAGATCACCTAGACTGTCTTTATGAATACTAAGGGAAGTCTTGCACTAATATAAATATGTGGCCCAGCATTCTCAATTTCCAATCATTTTAAAATAATTTTCTTTCCTTTCAGCCAAATGTAAGTTCCTCAAATTAAGCTTCATTTCTCTTTCTCTGGATCTTTTTTTTTTTCATTTATTATATATCCCCCACCCTTTCTGCTTGTTCTTGCTGTGTTCATTTCTGCATTCTTCTATGTCTGCTCATTTCCCCCTGTTGCAGCGACCTGCTGAGTCAGCTCACTGTGCAACAGCCTTGCCTGCTCACAGGTGGCTTGCCCTGCTTATAGGGGCTTGCCCTTCCCATGTGGCTTTGCCCTGCCCATGGCAGCTTTTGCCCTGCTCATGGTGGCTTTGCCCTGCCTATGGTGGCTTGCCTTCTCAAGGGGGTCTGCCCGCTTGAAGAGGCCCCAGGAACTGACCCCGGGGCCTCCCATGTGGTAAACCAGCACCCTACCAATTGTGCTACAGCCGGCCCCTCTCTGGATCTTAATAGGTGTTGAATCGACATGAAAATTTTTTTAAATTCCATCCTGAATTCAAAGGGTACATGCTATTTTGATTACTGATTTTAGCAAAAGTAAAAGGTTAATGTGAAAAGAATTATATATTCAGGTGAGAAGGATTATCATTAAACAAATATTTTCAAGGCCATATTTTCTAAACTTGTCAAATAATTGAATAATTAAATGATGAAAGGAAGATGTATTAGGCATCTATACAACTCATAGTTGGAGGAGTGGCAATTAGGAAACAAGTAAAAATGTGAAAGAGTGTAAAACAAAACTGAATAGTATTATTTTTATTCCAATTGCAGTTCTGTACAAATTAACAAAAAAAACTAATTATCTAAAAATTTATAACATTAAGATATTTGATACCAAGTGAAAAGATGTATCCATATACTGTCCAATTTAATTTAATTTCTGCTATTTATGGTTGATGTAGAAGTTCAAATATAAAAAATAGTGCCAATGTTCTCTGAGAATTCAATCACTCATTATAAGTATAGACTCTATGCAACAATTATTGATGCCAATTTTATTAAGCTTTGTCTTTTCCATATATCAAATCATTTTAAACAAGGAACTCCATATATGGAATTACTTTTCTCTCCTTAAATAATATTTGTGTGAAACTTGAGCTTAGTCATGTCTCTTTATACCTTATATTCCTCATCCATATAATTCAGGTATCTTAAAATAATTCAGATTTACAATGGGTAATTCAAGAAGTCTTATGAAATAAGCCTCTGTCATACATGGTTTATAACCACACATGTTAACTTCCTTTCACTTTCTTTCTTATTTGATTAAGTTTAGTATATTCTCTACTTGCCATACATATATATATAAAACAAAGTCCAAAGAAGACATAATGATAAAACAATTTTATTGCCACATGATAAAATTTACTGAGAGTGATCAGGAGAAATTTCAATTTTGAGCATCACTTAGTAAAAATAAATAAAATTGACCCTGTGATAATTTGTTTTCCTTAGGGCATTTATAACTCTAATTACTAGTAGTAATGCATACAAATTCTGCATACTCTTTGGATTGTGCTATCAAAAAAAAATCAAAAAGAATTGCTCTTACACTTAATGTAGAATTTCCATTAAACCTTCTCCCAGTTGTAGCAAAAATGGCATGCCATAAACTTACCTCAGTTGACTCAGATGAATCTAGTCTATTTTAAGATGGCAGGTGTTTCAGTTTGCTATAGCTCCCTGGAGCAATATACCAGAAATGGGTTAGTTTTTAAATAGGAATTTATTAGTGTAAAATCTGGCAGTTCTGAGGTTCTGAAAATGTCCAAATCAAGGCAGCAGAGGTTGGCTGCTGAGTGGCAAGTGTGGCAGCTTGAGATTATTTATGAATTCCTAAAAGAGGGATTATGTTTGTGAACTGGTTTGTTGCTCTGGGTGTGATACCCTTTGATTTTATTAGATTCAGCTGAGATGTCTTTGATTAAATTATTTTAAGATTACAGCTTTGATTTGTCCAAGTCAGTAGGGCATGACACAGGGTTGAGTCCCCACTCCTTTGGTGGGCTATATAAACTGACACTCACTCAAAAAGACATACAGAAGAAGATACACAGTGGAAGGTAGAGAAAGTTTCATAGGCATGGCCAAGGAGATAACTGATCTTGCTTCCCTGGGAAGAGTGATGAGTCATTCACCTGATAGTTTTCAGCAAACAGACTTTGATGAGAAAGTACATCTTATGATACCTTGAGTTGGACTCTAGGGCCATGTAACTGCAAGCTTTTACCCCAAATAAATACCCTTTATAAAAACCATAGATTTCTGGTTCTTTACATCAGCACCCCTTTGGCTGACTAATATAGCAAGGCAAAATGGCAGGTCTTCAGTCTTTCACTGCTTTATCCTCCAGGCTCACATTCTCTTTCAGTTTCTAACTGCTCTGTGGGCCTAGCCCCTTTGGGGCCCCATTGCTTCAGCTTCTCTGCTGATTCCAGTCTCCAGCCTCTCTCAATATCTTGGGGTTTCTCCATCTTTCTGCAGCTGTAGGCTATCCTGAAGTCTTCTCTTGCATGTGGGGCAAAATTGAAGCTGCCTTTCTCAGTGTTTCTGTGTTCAGTTCTCAGTTTATATAAGATTCCAGAAAGAGGGTGGAGACCTGGGTCATGCCTCATTGATGTAGCCCAGTCAAAGGCCCTAAACAATCTAATCTAAACCAATCTAATCAAAGGGTCCCTTAACTGAATCTAACCATAAGTTCCCACACCCATAGGAATGGTTAAGCTTAAGAACATAACTTTCTGGGACCCACAAAAGACTCAAAGCAGGACAGCAGGTTTCACAAAAGTTTTTCACTGTTCATCATTGGAGACTTTTGAGCATAAACTTGGCTATTCCACTACAAGTATGTGGAGGAAAATAAGCAACAGAATGGGGCACCAAAGTTCACTGCAACTTGAAGATTTCATCCAAGTGAATGTAAATGTTCTGAAATGAAATTAGGTTTGTGAATTTTAAAAAAATTTTAAAAATGTATATTAAACATTTTGTAGTAATCAAATTATTTCCTGTTGCAGGAGAAATTACAGTCCTATCAATGGAAATAGAGGGAATAGATGTCAATAGCAGAAACTGACCCTAAGGATGGGACTTTTTCCAAACCAGTATGTCATGGAAAATTTACTGAAAATCAAGTATGACTGCATTCAGATTTAATTTAGTCTACATCAGGAAGAATTCCTCCTGAGATAAACTGCAAATTGGAGGGATTAGCTTCTTCCTGATCCCAGCTGTAAGCTGGCAAAGGGTTTGTCTCTCAGGGCTCCCTCTTTCTCAGTTGCATACTATCATGCAAATGGCTCCTCTCTCCTCAGGGTCCAAAGATAAAAAATGACAATGCTCTCTCACTTCTGTGTATCTTCTTCAGTGAGTATCCATTTATATTGGCCCACCTTGGGAGCAGGCTCTCAACCTTATGTCACAACTAACAGATGTGATTGAA
This sequence comes from Chaetophractus vellerosus, assembly GCA_004027955.1. NCBI lineage: Eukaryota > Metazoa > Chordata > Mammalia > Cingulata > Chlamyphoridae > Chaetophractus > Chaetophractus vellerosus. The sequence goes on along the minus strand of PVKH010032403.1, from coordinate 2,814 downwards.
TCAAAGCATTAATCAAAGATTAACATACAATGTAATCAAGAGCCCCTCAACAGAAGCCAATATAATCAAAAGGGTGTTACACCCAGAAGAATGGATCAGTTTACAAACATAATATTTTTTAGGAATTCATAAAATAATCTCAAACTGCCACAGGGTCATACCCACAGGACCAGGGGTTGGAACATGAAAATACCTTTTGTAGGGGACATGATTCAATTCCCAACACCACCCTCTGCCAATGCCCTGGAAAATGGTGAGCTGTTTTCTGGTACTATGGGTATTTTCATTTTCTAAAATTCTGTAAAATGGAAGAGTATACTATGAACTACTACACGGTGGTGATTTGTATTCTTTCACCAAATTACATATTTTGAGATTCACTCATACCATGCTGTTTTCATTGACTAAAAGCTTCCAAAAGCAATATACCAGAAATGGTTTGGCTTTTCCAATGGGGATTTAATAACTCATAAGAATACAATGCCAAGACTGAGAAAAATGTCCAACTTAAACCATCAGATGATTTCTTTCGCCCTGAAGACCAGTGCATGGAAGCATCTTTTGGCCCCTCTTTTCTCTTCCATGTTAATTGCTTCAGCTTCTGGCTTCCTCTCTCCCAGGTTCACTTGATTTCAGCTTCTGGATTCTAGAACTTTCTTTCTCAGCTTCTGGTTATTTCTTTCTGTGTCTCTTCCTGTATTCATCCTTTTTATAAAAGACACAAATAAGAGCATTAGGAACCAGCCTGGGCTATGTCTTAATGAAGTAATCTAATCAAATGACCATTAACAGGATCTAATCAACAGGTCCCACCTATAATACATTCACACTCACAGAATGGATTAGCTCTAAGGACATGATCTTTTCTGGTGTCCATAATACCCTCAAACTACAAAACATGAATATATCAGTATTTTTTATTGTTTTTGAAGAATATTCTAATGTATGAAAATTTCACATTTTTTACCCATTCCCCAATGAAGGATTGCTTTTTTGGTCCATATTTAGCTATTATTAACAAATATGCTCTAATCATTCATGTGCAAATGTTTATATGGACAAATGTTTTCATCCTCTTGGGTAAATGCATAGTAATGGAATTTCTGGCTGTATGGGAAGTGTTTATTTAATATTTTTAAGAAATTTACAAACTTTCTTTCAAGAGTGGCTTGCCATTTTACATCCCCACTAGCAATGTATGAGAGTTTGGTTACTCCACATACTCTCCAACACTTGATCTGGTCAGTCTTTAATTTTAGTCATTTTGGGTAATAAGTAGCAGTACAATTGTGGTTTTTATTTGCTATCACATAATGATTAATGATGTCTAGCTTCTTTTCAGGTACTTATTTTTGATGTGTATCTCTTCTTTGATAATTTGTTGAAAACATTTTTTCAATTTTTATTGGGTGGTTCATTTTTCTAATTTGGAAGTTTGAAAGACATTTTATGCTCAGAATAGTAGATCTTTAATAATATATTAGTTTCAAATATTTTCCCTCTGAATATAGCTCATTTATTCATTCCATTAACAATCTCAGTCTCATAGCAAAAGTTTTCATTTTGGTGAAGTTCAATAAATCATTTTATTTTATTTGTTTAGTATCAACCTTTCATATCATATCTAACAACTCTATTAATCCAAGGTCGTGGAGATTTTTTGCTGTGTTTTTTCTAAATAATTACTTTTTATTTTGAATAGACATTTATTATCCTTTTTGAATGAACTTTTGTTTGAATCCTTAAGTATAAAATAAGGCTTATTTTCTGTGCATATGGATGTCCAATTGTTCCACCACCATATGTTGAAAAGACTATCTTTTCCTGAGTGAATTGTGTATAATTCTTTGCATGGATTTAGATGACAAATTTTGTGCATCAAATTCTGGACTCTCTAGGCTAGTCCATTCATGTAGTTGTCCATCTTTATGAAAATACCACACTGGGTTGATTACTGCAGCTTTATAACTTCCCTGAAATCAGACAGTGTAATTTCTCCAAACTTGTTCTTTTATACATTTGTGAAAGCTGATCTAGATCCTTTGTGTTTCCTTATAAATATTAGAATTAGGTTTAAATTTTTGGAAAAAAAAACCTGCTCAGCTATTTGGAGTTATCGCATTGAATCTAAGGATTAATTTAAGTATTAACATCTTAATAAGGTTGATTCATTTCATCTTTGAATACAGAATTTCACTCCATTAATTAAGATATTCTTTAATTTCTCTTGACATAGTTCTTTAGTTTTTAAAGTATTTGTTCAGGATATATTTTGCCACATTTATCCATAAGTATTTCATATTATTACACTATTATGATAAACCTTTAAAATTCAATTTCTGATTTTGTGTTACTGATATAAAAAGTACAATTTTTAAAATAAAAATTTATTGAGATATCATTCAATCATGAACATACATAATAAATGTATAGTAAAATTTGTGAATTTAAAAATATTGTGATGACATGCATATCATCATACAAGACTCACATAAATCTTCCCACCACCACCACCTTGCATTATTATGAAACATTTGTTACAATCTATGAAAGAGCATCGCCAAACTATTACTAGTAACCATAGCCCATATATTACATATGGTGTAAAAAATTACAATTTTTATATATTGATCTTTTCTCTGCAACTCTGCTAAACTTATTGAATAAGAAAATCACCCAAATTGAATGGGAAAAGTTAAAATCTTGCTTGTATTTATAGATGTAATTATTGTCTGTAGAAAATCTTAACTAATATAAGGAAAGCTACAATATTTGCTAAGTATTAGAGAAATGCTGGCCTAATAGAGTGTGTTC
>PVKH010032402.1:0-12171 GCA_004027955.1 Chaetophractus vellerosus | reverse complement strand
CCCTGCCCGTGGCGGCTTTTGCCTGTCCGTGGCAGCTTTTTGCCCTGCCCACGGCGGCTCCGGCCCGCCCATGGCGGCTTCCATTCTCAAGGCGGTCTGCCCGCTAGGAGAGGTCCCCGGGAACCGAACCCAGGGCCTCCCATGTGGTTTCCCAGCGAGCTCTTTATCCACTGAGCTATCTAGCCGGGCCCTTGACTTTCTTGATAATGACCTTTGATGCACAATTTTAAAAAATGTTTTGAGAGCAGATGTGGCTCAAGTGGATGAGTGTCTGCTTCTCACATGGGAGGTCCCAGGCTTGGTCTCCAGTGCCTCCTAAAAACAAAACCAAAAACAAACAACAAGCAAAACAAACCAAAAAACCAACTCATGGGAGCCAATGAGGCTCAGTGGTTGAGCCCCGGCTTCCCACCCACAGGGTCCCCAGTTCAGTTCCTGGCTCTGGTACCTCAAAAAAAAAGTGTTTTTTTTTTTTGGATGAGGTCCAATTTATCTAATTTTTCTTTTGTTGTTCATGCTGATGTTGTAAAGTCTAAGAATCTGTTGCCTAACACAAGATCCCGAAGTTGTTTTCCTTTGTCTTCTTCTAGGAGTTTTAAAGTTTGAGTTTTTATATTTAGGTCTTTGATCCATTTTGAGTTAATTTTTGTGTATGGTGTGAAGGAGGCATCCACTTTCATTCTTCTGCATGTGGATATCCAGTTTTCCCAGCACCATTTGTTGAATCCCTTCAAACTTTAAGTTCCACTCATGCTGATTTCCAGTCCCTCCCATACATTGTGCTCTCTTCCAGCTTTTGTACACTTGAGTCACTCTGCCTTCTCTCCTGGCTTACTCCTACTCATTTTTAATTTTTGCTTTTTTAAACAATTGAGGTATAACTTACATATAGTAAAATTCACCCTTTATAGTGTACAGTCCCGTGAGGCTTGACAGATGTATACAGTCACATAACCACCACTACAATCAAGGCATAGAAGCATTCCAACACCCCAAGAAATTCCCTCATGCCCTTTGTAGACAACCCTATCCTCCACCCCCAGTTCCTGGCAACTACTGATTTGTTTTCTGCCTTATAGTTTTGGATTTTCCAGAATGTTCTTTAAATGGAATCATTTAGCATATATGTAGCCTTTTAAGACTGGCTTCTTTTACCTAGCATTAATGCACTCAAGAGTCATCTATCTTGTATGTATCAAAAGTCTGTGTTTCCTTTTTATTGCTGAGTAGTATTTCACCGTATAGAATTTGTTTAGCCATTCAACCATGGAAGGACATTTGTTTTTTGCCCAGGTTTTGGCAATTATCAATAAAGCTCTTGTAAAATTTGTGTGCAGATTTGGGGATGCCTAAGTTTTCATTTCATTTGAGAAAACACATAGGAGTGGGATTGCTGTATGTATCACGTCACAAGGAACGGCAAAACTGTCTTCCAGAGTGACTGTACTAGTTTATATTCCCACTGCAGTAGATGAGGATTCCCTTTGCTTTACATCCTTACAAATTGGCCCCTTTATTTCATTAATTCATTTCTTTTTGCCATTCTGCTAAGGGTGTCGTGGGATCACATTGAGGTTTTAATTTCTACTTCCTTAATGACCAATGTTACCTTTTCCCACTTGTGATGAGGCATACCTCAGTGATATTGCTGGTTCTGTACCAGACCACTGTGATAAAGTGAATATTGGGGGGGTGGAGGGTGGCATAAGGGTACTCCTGGAATCTCTGTGTAACATTTATGAAATCAATGTATCCTAAATATATATATAGATATATAAAAAATAAATAAAAAATTAAAAAAATAAAAATAAAAAGACTGGGAAAAAAAATAAAGTGAATATCGCAATCAACGTGATGATTATGACATTTGGGATGATACAGCATTGATAAAAGCCCGTGCCAAAGCTGTGGCTTCATTTAAGCCTGCTCTGAAGAATGGTGACATTTCTGAAGTTTCAGACAAACCGAAAAGGCTCACCCAAAAGAAAACCTGTTTAAGAAGAATAAAAGCCAAATAAAGGACCTCACACCTCCATTGAAACAGTGGAAAGCTGGTGACAAATGTTCTGTCATTTGGTCAGAAGATGGAGGCATTTACCCAATGGCTTCAATTGATTTTAAGAGAGATGCCTGCCTTGTGGTTTACACTGGGTATGGAAATAGCAGCAAAATCTGCCTGATTTACTTTTCCCAACCTTTGAAGGAGTTAATAATGTAGAACAAAATGCTCAGGAGAATGGAAATGAGAGTCAACTTTCAACAGATGAAAGTGAGAACTCCTCCAAGTCTCCTGGAAATAAATCAAATAAGATAAAGGCAAAAGCTACTCCATGGAGCTCTTTTTCTGCCTCCACCACCTCCCACGCCAGGATCCGGACCGGGACCTGGAAAGTCAGGCCTAAAATTCAATGCCCATGGGAACCTGCAGGCCACCAAGTGCAGAAGGGCTTTTCTGGGTGGTCGTCCTGGCCCTCGTGCTGTCGGCCTTTAAGTTACACGCAGCAGAGCTCGGCGAAATCCAGCGGGGGCCGCTCCAGCGGTCACCCCCGCCTCAGCCTGCCCAGCCGGCCCGCGGCCCCTGCCCAGGCCCTCGCCCCCCTCAGCCCCAGGCCCCTGCCAAGGCCCCTGCCCCAGCACCCCTGGCCCCTCCTCAGCTCCAGAACTCCGGGCCCCTCCTCAGCCCCAGGCCCCTGCCCCAGCACCCTCGGGCCCTCCTCAGCCCCAGCACCTCCGGTTCGGCCTCCCTGGGATGGATCAGGGCCTGGGACGCGAGCCGCGGACCCTGCAGGGAGCGCTGCTCTTGGCGGCTTTCTGAGTGTTTTCGTTTTAAACGAGGATGAAGGTTAATAAAGTAGTAAAGGAGAACGGCTCCCTGTGCTCCCAGGCCGGAGTCTTTCTGCTGCCACGTGTTAGGCCCTGGTTGGCGCCAGGTGAACTGGGGCCGCTTCCCTGGTCTATAAATTGCTTTGGCTTTAATACTTAATATCGGAGTTTTCAATCCCAAACCTGATTATACTTAAGTACTAGGTTTCCTGGTAAATTAAAAAACTCATTTAAAAAAACCCAATGGCCCACCACCCCCTTCACCTCTATCCCCCCTTCCTGTCAAGCTGGCTGCCTCCACTTCCTTCTGGTCCACCAATACTTTCCCCTCCACCTCCCATATGTCCAGATTCTTTTGATGCTGCTGACGCTTTGGGAAGCATGTTAGTCTCTTGGTACATGAGTGGCTATCACACCGGCTATTATCTGGGTTTCAAACAAAAGAAAAAAGAAGGAAGATGCTCGCATTTAAATTAGGAGTTAAGTCTGCCATCACTACACAAGCGAATCTCACTTTTATACATATTTTGTACTTTTCAGAAAACAGATGTTTTAAATGGAAATGTTAAAGTTAATAACAATATTTAAAAAAACAGTTCGATGCCAAAACTATTTGATAAAAAGCTGATTCCCATCCCCATGAGATTTTCCTCATGGTGCCAAAATATCATCTTACCACATATTTGCTGACTGGTTGTGTGGCAAAAATATACCTTTACAGTAAAGAGATTCCCTAGAATCAAGGATGAAACTTTGCATCACTTTTATTTAGAACAAACAGACATGCTTTCTAATTTGTGATGCAATATGAAGTACACTGTATTACATATGAAGTGCTCTGGTCCAAAAAGGTTAACCAGAATTTAATCAAAGCAATATTAATAGGATTATGTATTAATCCCATCACAAGGGATAAAGGAACAAGTTAAATGACACCACAGAACAAAGGATCAGGCAGCCAGAATATGGATGTTGTAGAAAATAACTGGCCTCATTTCTTCAAAAAATCAATGTCATAAAAGAAAAAAAGGAGGCAGAGTAGGTTAACTGTTCTAGATTAAAGGAGATTTAAAAGAAATAACAACGGGGAGTGGATGTTGCTCAGCAGTTGAGTGCCTGCTTCCCATGTATGAGATCCTGGGTGCAATCCCCTGTACCTACTGAAAAAAAAAAATGCAATGTGGCATCCCAGATTGGACCCAGGTTTGAAAAACTCCATCTATGAAAGATGGGGGACACTGAGGAAATTTGAAGAGCAACTGGATTTTAAATGAGGTAATTCTTGCTAATTTTATGAGCTGTGAAAAAAGTATTGTAGTTTGTAGGAAAATGTCTTATTGTTAATTTGCATGCTGAAAGTATTTAGGAGTGGAATGTTATAATGTCTCTAATATAGTTTAAAATGGTTTAGCAAAATGAAGATACCTGTGTGTCCGTGAAGCACTTATGGCAAAATGTTAATTACTGAGTCTATCTTCATTGTACTGTTGTTGTTTTTTTTAATTTCCTGTATGTTTGAAAACTACATAATAAAAATGTCTACTATTTTTAACTAAAAAAAAAAAAAAAAAGACTAATGTTGAGCCTACTCATTCTTTTAAATCTCTGCCTGGGCTTTACATCCTCCAAGAAGTCTCCTCTCACCCCATAAACGGATCAAGTTCCTGTCCTTTGTGGTTCCATGACATCTAACACTTATTTCCACCTTATCCTTAAACTACTAAACTGCAGTTATTTTAATGACCTTCCCCACCCAGTACCCTGATATCATGTGCACTCTCTCTCTCTCACACACACACACCTGTGAGCGCTCCGAGAGCAGCAGCAGCTCCCAGCACAGCCCTGAAACAGAATCTTTATGCAATAAAAATTAAGTGAACAATCGCTGAATTAATTAAAGAATAGATGGACGGAAGTAGGTAGTTAGAAACACGGTTTTATAATTAGACTGGCCGGGCTGTGGCATATACTCTTTCTCCATCAGTGCCAGACACTTAATAAGATCACCATGAATAAGGAGATGCTACTGCTGCCGGTGACGTTGACACCGATGACGCCATTGAAGAGGTGAGGCGGAAGGGGCGGGACCGGAAGCGGAAATGCGCCCGGGAGTTAGTGGCGGCTCTGTTACCATGGAGACCGAGAGCCGCAGCGGGCGGAGGTCCACAGAGTCCAGGCCCGAGCTATCCCAGGGGACGACGAGGGGGCGAACCTCGCGTCTCACCCGGTCCCACAGCCCCAGCCAGTCTTCCTGGAAGTCCTCCTTGCAGTCCTCCCTCGCCTACTCTGAGGGCTTCTACTGTAGCTCTGGCGGCCGGCTCCGCCGTGCGACGCCACCTGAGCTCGCGCCGCTCCCGGAGCCGCAGCTGCTGCGTCTGCGCCCGGCCTCGCTGCGCACCCAAGACATTTCTTACTTGCTCACCGGCGTCTTCCGCAACCTCTACTCGGTGGAGGTCTTTGGCGAGGCCGTGAGCACAAGCCTGATCAAGGCCCGCGGCAGCGAGGATGCGCGCCACGAGAAGTTCGTGGACGAGCTGCAGCAGGTACAGTGGCCCCTGCGCGCTTCCCGCCTGTGCCCGCGCGGGGGCGCAGGGGCATCGCTTTGGTGGCCTGAGCCGGGAAGCCAGGGTGCTCCCGGAGGATCGCGAGCGCCTGCTTGACCCAACTCCACTGCTTCGTGTTAAGCGCAGTTTGCTGTTTCGGGACGCTGGGCATGCAGATGGGAAAGAGCAGACCAAGTATATGCCTCCACGGAGCTGACATTTTAATGAAAGGGCACTATCTATCTATCTAATCTATCTACTTGTCTATCTACCTACTCTATCTGTCTGTCTGTCTATCTATCTTTCCTTCCATCTATCCATCCATCTATCCATCCATCCATCCATCCATCCATCCTATCTATCATCTATCCATCCGTCCATCCTATCTATCATCCATCCATCCATCCATCCATCCATCCATCCATCCATCCATCATCCGTCTGTGCCTACCTACCTACATATATGACATATGTCTGTAGCATCTATATTTCTCTATACACACACATTGTATATTACATATATATATATATATATATATATAGTGACTGGGACAGGCAGCTGAATAACTAGCTGTTGTTCCCTTGAAGGTGATGAAGCCAAATGTCACTGCCCTTTGGGGTTCCTTTGTTTTAAAAACCACAATCTTCACTGAGGCATTTGTGCCCAGATTTTAGGGAGCATGCCCAATCTCTGGAACAGCAACCCTTCTTCCTGATCTGTTCAGGGAGGAAACCTGCTGATTTGGGCCCTCTCTGTTGAGTTTGATTCTGCTACCCAGACTGCTGACAACTACCTTAAACTTGAGGGTCCTCTCCCCTAGGCTTTCACACACACTACCACTATCATCCCCCTTTGCCCTGGAGTGTGCCTCCTGCTTCTCAGAGCTTTTCTTCTGTCATCTCCACACTCTTCTGTCTTTCTACTTGCCCCTTAAGTGACATGAGCATCCCCCAGCTTCATTCATTTATTCATTCATTCATTCATTTGTATTGTAAAGTCCCTATTGAGTGTCTACTATGTGCCATACTCTGTTCTGGGGAGTAGGGATTTGGCACTGAATAAAACACACAAAAAACCTGTCCCCTATGGAGTACAGTCTAACTAGAGTGGATAGACATTACAAAGTGAGTATCTATATACTTTGTGACATAGTGATGGGGCCAGCCTGATCTCCATGGATTATAGGTTTCCTGAAATCCAATCAGGACCACTGGATCAGACTCCCTGCTCTGCTCTTCTTGGGCCGGGATATTTGCCCTGCTGGGACTTAAGCCTACCTGGGCCAAATCTTTTCCTTGAACTTCTGACTTACATCACTGTCATTCACATAAGCCAGAACATGTGGAGCATTATAAACCCTTAGATTCCATTCATTGGTTTCTCCCTCAATATCTCTCCCACTACTAGTCACTACACAAGAATCTGAACTGGAAGAAAATGATCCCTCTTAAAATAAAAAAAGTTTTAAAGGATTTTAATTTTTTAAAAGATTAGAGTAATTTCAGAATGCAGAAAACTTTAAAGAGTGAGCCTATGGATATACAACTATGTAAAGATAAGTTGATAAATTATGGTGTATCTACATTGTGGAATACTATGCAACTGTTAAAAGAATGAATTACATCGATATTGTAGACATAGTCAGCTACCTGCTAATTTATTAATTTAGCAAAAAAGTCATAGAATAATGTTAGGATAATCCCATTTTTAGAATAATATAAATGCATAGGAAAATCTAAAGAGTTTTATATCAAATGTTAAGAGTGCTCTGTCGGGGGCAGGATTTAACTTTTCCTTTACATACTCTGTATGGTCTGAACTTTTGCAATGCAATGAATTGATTTTGCTATTATGAAAAATAAACTTTGGAAACAGCAGGCAAGCATTATTCCTACCCCTTTTATGCTGCTCTTCTCATGCCCATATTTCTCTCGCTCTCGTTCCTCCTCCTTTTCTCTTCTTTGCTTCCATTTGTCCTTGGATTGTTGGATCTATATGACTGTTTCTGCAGGTCTAGAATTCATTCTTTCTGAGAGATGCTACTGTTGCCATCCAAATCTGAGTTCTCTCCCAGGCAACCTCTTGGACTGCAGGTCTTCCCCATGTCCACCTATGGAAATATAACATGGTTTAATCATTAAGAGTAAATGTTCTGGAACCATTTACCCTGGACTTGAATCCTGGCTCCTCCATAATACCTTTGTGAACTTGGGCAGTCTTTAATACCATGTGCCTCAGTTTTCTGTTTTATAACATGAAGATATTATCTATCCCATAGGTTGTTTTGAAGTTTAAGTAAGTCGGCACAGTCAAGCATTTACAGTATTGAGCACCTGGCACATAGTAAGCACTCAGTAAGTGATAGTCGGTGGTGTTACTATTATTATTATTTGAATAAGATGCGAATTCTTGCATCACTATTTGGGGTTAGGGATTAATGCCAGACCTAATAGGACACATGACATAATAACAGAGCACATGACAAAATACTTTATATTTATGGTCCCTGGTCACTGAATAATACCTTTCCTGACCCTAAACATATTTAACCATTTCCTCCTAGCCTTCATTATACCCTCAATCGTATTGCTATTACAGAATTTTAAAAATTGTGGTAACATAGATACAACACAAAATTTCCCATTTTTAAGTCTACACTTCCGTGGTATTACTTGCATTCACAATGTTCAGCTACCATCGCTACCATCTATCACCAAGACTTTTTCATATCCCCAAACAGAAACTCTAACTATTAAGCAATTCCTCCCCGTCCCGCCCAGCCCCTGGTAACGTCGAATCTACTTTCTGTCTCTATGAGTTTGCTTATTTTAGATATTTCATATAAGTGGAATCATGGACTTTGTGTCTGACTTATTTCACTCAACATGATTTCCGGGTTCGTGCATGTTATAGCATGTATCAGAACTGCATTCCTCTTTAAGGCTAAATTATAGTCCATTGTATACACATGACACATTTTGTTTATCCATTCATTGGTTGATGGACACCGGGGTTGCTTGCACCTTTTGGCTGTTGTGAATAACTTCTGTTTCTTTGTATGCCTTGTGATTTTTTAAAAAATCTGAACATTTGAATATTTTGATGTGTAAATCTGGGAGTCAGTTCATCCTTCTTCCCCAGGGTTTTCTGGTTGTTTTGTTTTTGTCTCTGTTGTGATTGTTGAAGCCTGTAGTGTAAATTGACTCTGTGTTGAGGCTTTCCTTCCACACTGCCTCCAGCTTTTATTGAGCTTACGGATCCATCTGAGGTGTACATTTAGCGTCTTCTCAGATCTTTCCAAGAATGTTGTCTTGCCCTGGGCACACACTGATTGCTCAGTTTGGTGCCATTTCTCTGCACTGCTTCTAGGTAGAACAGATGAGCGCCTTGAGTCAACCACCAGACGGGTTGGGGTAGACATACAAACACACTCAATTCGTGTTTTCATTGTGCTCTGTTCTCTCCACCAGGCACCTGTGCTGGTAACACAGCCCACCAAGCCTCGGTAGTGGGTGGGATCAGGGCAATTAAAAGCTCCGTGCAGCTTTCTTCTCATTTGTAGATGACCTTTTCTTGATTCAGCATTCACTTGGTAGCTGTTTACCTTTGACCGCTTTCCAGAGTTCTGGGAAAGTTCATTCTGGTAGTTTCTGCTTATTTTTTTATGTATTTTGGGGAGTTGGGGTGTGTGCATTTGGAGCTTCTCACGCTGCAATCCTGCTGCTGTCACTCTTATCATAAGACTCGTAAGACTATTCCACTTATTTGTATCCTCACCTGGCCCCTCCTACTAGAATATAAACCTCTTGAGGGCAGAGACTGTATCTGAGTCATTTCTCTCCTCTCTTGTACATGGTAATGCGTAATAAGTCTTTATTAAAAGATACAACTAAATCATCTTTGAGGACCTCTCAGCCCTAGAAATATAATAAGGAACACTGCCTCCTTATAGAAACTGTCCTTAACATTACCTGCTCTCTGCTTCTTGATTTGAGAAGTCTGGACTGGAAAATAAAGACGGAAGCTTAGCTGGCGGGCAGGTCGATCTGTCCTCAGTCTGGAGGAGTGTGTTCAACATCCATAGCAGGCTCTTCAGAAGCTGTCGCTATGACCAAGTTCGGGATGCAGGATGTTTATTAGAGAACACCCCCTGTGAAGGGAACGGGGCGGAAGCGGCACTGGGCAATGGAAGACGCCGTACTGTGATGCGTGCCCGTCACTTGGCAAAGAGCTCTGGAGATGGCGTTGCCTGTCAGAGTTTCTCTCTTTGAGCCCAAATGGCCAGGCCTTTGTACCACTGCCTCTCTAGTCACCAGACGCTTTTGCCGCGGGAAGGACATGATTTCAAGCAGCTGACTAGACTCTGAAGGGGCTGACAGCTGGGGGCTGTAGGCTGACTGCGCGCCCTGAGGCTGGGCCACGAGCCCTTCCTTGAAGGGGGATCTGGGTGGCACATCCCCTTGTCTACCACATGCGGTGTGGTGACTTATAGTTGGTATTTCAGAGTTTGAATGACAGCTTTCTCTACTAGGGAGTCAGGAGACAGGGTACCAGTCTTGGCTCTGTTACTGACCTCACTATGAAATGTTTAAGTCGTTTTCCCTCTATGGGTCTCAGTTTTCACACCTATTTTGTTGGACCAGATGGTCTTTATGGTTCTATGAATGTTCTGATCTGCTTTATGAGCAGCTCTGACGCTGGGGTGGGGTTGAGTACCGTGATGTGTTCTCACCATATTTCCGTTCATTTGGTCATCCACCTGCCAGATTCGAGAGCTGTACAAGCGGCGGCTGGATGGGGTTGAAATGCTGGAGAGACATATCATTCAGGCCCGGGCTCGGGCCATGGCGGAGGAAGAGCGGACTATTCACCAAGTAGAAACACAGTTCCTTGAGGCCTCCAGCGTCATCAAGTTGCCTCCAGGTGTGTATAAAGAACTCTCATTTGCCCTTCACTCTGATTCCCTAACTGTTAATAGTTTACAGTATCTGCTCCTACAGAATGGAAGGCCTGTCAAGGACTATCAAGCACATGAAAGGCAAGAGAGAAGGTTGCAGATGTGGTGTGCCATGACCACAAAACACTCCAGCGTGCAATATCTCCAGAATAGGGACACTCTCCCACATAACCAGTGTACAACCCTCCAAATCAGGAAATCAGCACTGGTACAACTCTGATCTCCAATCCACTGATCCCATTCAGATTTCACCAACTGTCCCAACATGTCTCTTTTTTCTCTCTTGTCCAGGATCCTACCCAGGAATGTATTGCATTTAGTTGTCAAGTCTTTCTTATAGACTATTTAAATTTGGAACAGTTTCTTGATCTTTCTTGTCTTTCATGTTCTTGGTAGTCCTTGACAGGCCTTCCATTCTGTAGGAGGTTCTGTCTAACCATGCATTTTCACCTGGAACACTGCATGAATTACGCTGTGTTCTTCTCATTGCATCACATCAAGAGACGTAGGATGTTGACTTGTCCCACTCTGGTGATATTGACCTTGATCGCTTGGTCTTCTTGGTGTCAGCCAGTGTTCTCCACATTAATCCACCATTTTCCCTTTATAATTGATTAGTATTTTATAGAGAGGTAGTTTCAGATTACACTGATATCTTGTTCTTCATCAAACCTCCAACTGCCAGCATTCATTGACAACTCTTTCCTGAACCAACCACCTCTATAATGATCATAATAATTTCTTCTTCTTTTATCAGTTGGTTTTCTACTCCAAGGAAGAGATTTCCTTTTACCATTTAGTTATTTATTTAATCACTTTGGAATCATGTTCTAATTTGATTCAATGTATTATATATAATCCATTATTGTCATTTTTTTAAGGCTCAAATTATCCCTGACTTGGCCTATGGAAACCCTTTGAAGCTGCCTCCTGTGTTCTTTTGACATATGCCTATCATTTGTTGATTATTTTCTTATTTTTTGTTACAATAAAATGTTCCGGGCTCATCTTGTACTATCCCATACTAGCCCTGGAATCAGCCATTTCTCTAAGGAGTTTGGGTTCCTTTAGTGCACAGTGGAATTTAGAGGCCAAGATCTGGGCCCTAGGGGAGCTCATTGCTATTGAGGTATCATTGCTTCCAGATCCTCATTACATCTATATCATTACAACTATAATGATTTCTATATCTCTCTGTGTACATATATTAAAATACCATGAGTATATCCAGTACCTCCAATTCCAATCCAATACCTCAGGGTATTTTCTAGCTTTCCTACTTGCCGTGTTTGTAAATACCTTCTCTAGAAGTGAGACACTGGGCTCCTCTTGTCCTCTGCGTATTTATTTATTTGCTCAGGGTAGCTCGTCCCTAACTGTGCTGGCCATCTCTTCTGCCTGCCAGCTCTGCGCACCACCCCCTGCCACCACCTTACATCTTTGGGCACTTGGCCTGCCGGCCTGCTCTTCCATAGGGCTCCCCAGTCCTGGTAAGTGCCTATGAATGGTTCCTTAAACTACACCACCACCACTCCGCATCCTAAGCTGCTACACTGACTGCTCCATACTGGGAAGAAAAGGGAATATGGGGCGGAAAAGACCAGTCGCCAGATTTTGAGTAATATGTAAATTTTGTTTGGGTCCAAATTACGATGGCAGTTTTGGCTATGTGTGTGAGCCAAAATGTTAAGCCGAACAGGTTGTGTGATGCAGAACAGAGTGGTGTCCAGCTTGCCATACAAAGAGATAAGGGCTAAACCATAATTTCATGCTGGATTCAAAGAAATAACTCCTATTTCCTAAAACATGGGAGAGTTTTGCCTCATGAGATTATGCGAGAGCACGGCC
>PVKH010032401.1:0-12188 GCA_004027955.1 Chaetophractus vellerosus | reverse complement strand
AAGCAATTTCATTTATTTTCAACTGAAATCCTTGATTTTATTAGTAATCTTTACAGAGATCACCGGAACTGAGTCTCAACCTAGCCATTGTATGTTGGTGTGTGTGGTGTGAAATATTTGTTGTAAGACTTGCTACTTTTTAAGATAATCAAGTGTCAAACAAATTCTTTATTTGCATCACTATTTAGTATTCAGGATTTCCTAATGAGAAGAATAGTGCAAAATTTACTTGTCAGGTAAGATGATAGTATCAAATAGTTCCTCTACAAATTCTGTTTTTGACTTCAGTAAGCATAACATCTGTAGTACAAAACATTTCTTAGGTCAATACCAGTGTTTTTTTTTGTAGTTTGGTTTACATAAAACCTCTTTTTCTTCCCACTTTGACTCAGGCAGAAGTTGTAGGCCAACAGAGTTCCCCTCAGATTTCCCTACAACATGTTCTCTTCCAGCAACTAAATGGAATTGATGAGGGTATGTTGTTTCGGGTGTTCTGGAGATAGCTTTTCTTACTTGCTGGCAGTTGGCAAGTGTGCTGAATCTGCCTATAGCAACAGGTCAGCATGGAGGATCATTTATACCCACACCAAACATTGGAGTGCTTTTAATATTTTTCTCTGCTTTTGGCTAATAACTTGTACATTTTCACTGTCTAAGCTCTTATGCAGAAATAGCCTTTGTTTAGGTAGAGTTGTGGTTTTATTTGGCAAATCATTGAATGTACTACTTTCCAAAATGAAATAAAAGCATTATATTTTTGGTGCTAAAACAGCGCTCTGGTTTTTGTAATGCATTTGTTAAATTTTGTGACTTTATTATTTTGATCTGATTTTTCTTTATCAAGTAACATTGTTTTGAGTCAGGAAATGTAAATGTCAGCTGACATATGAAAAAAAATTTTAACCTCAGTAACTACAATTTAAAAATTGTAATGTATTTTTTTTGTAATTACCAAGAATTTTTAAACGATTGATATTTATTCTAACAATGGAAGAACTTTTATCATTGATATAAAGGCAGTGGCCACCAGAGGTTCTGATGGGAGGGAGAAGAAAGAATAGGTGTAATACGGGGCGTTTTGGGGACATTGGAATTGTTCTGCATGATATTGCAGTGACAGGATATAGGCCATTATACATTTTGTCAAAACCTATAAAATTGTGCGGTGCAAAGTATAAACCATAATGTAAACTATGGACCATGGTTAGTAGCAGTGCTTCAATATGTGTTCATCAGTTGTAACATATGTACCATACTAATGAAAGATGTTGATAGGGAAAAGTATAGGAGGGCGAATGGGTGGGGTATATGGAATCCCCTTATATTTTCCATGTAACATTTAATGTAATCTAAAGCTTCTTTAAAATAAAATTAAAAATTGATACTGAGTGCTGATAATGATATGACAAAACTCATATATTTTTGGTGGAAAACAATTTTGCAACATTATATATTAAAATAATTTTACATTAGGCAGCATTTCCACTGTTAGAAAACTTAAAAAATAACCAGAAATACATGGTGAAATTTGTTACAGTAAAAAGAAATAATACACATTTATTGAGAATTTAGTGTGTCCCTAAATTCTGAGCTTAGCATCCCAAAATAAAATATTCTGTTTAACAAACACTCATGGCAAATCCATGAGTGATAGATATTGTTCTTATTTCTATTTAACTGATGAGACTGAGGCTTAGAGAGTATCTTTCGAAAGCCACAGAGCTCTAAGCGGTGGAATGTGGAATAAAATTAAGATCTGTCTCACTTTAAGCATGCGTTGTTAACCATTAAGATAGAATGCTTCTTTAGGCAATCTAATAGAAAATAGATGAAGTGATTTAGTATATATCCATTCAGTGAAGTATTATGCTGCTATTAATATATCAATACAGAATATGTCATGATTTGGCTAAAAAGGCTTTAAAGATGATATTAAATAAGATATAAGCTAGTATATATGGAAAAATCTCAAATATTCACAATGTTACAGAAAAATGTGTAGAAGACAGCATGCCAAAATGTTAATCCTATTTGCTCATGGTAAAGTAATGGGTGATTTTCTCCCTTCCTCCCATGTATACAACCAACAACAAACAAAAACAAAACAAAACCCTTTTTTGGTATTTTCTAAAATTTCTAGAATGAACATGTATTATTACTGGACAGAAAACCCTTTTTTGCTTTATATATGTTGTGTGTGATTATATATGGGTTTAACTCAGCACCTGGGATTCATTTCTTTGTGGAATACCATGAAATATCATTGGAAGTTTTGATAAGTATTAGTCATATGGCCTGATGAGCACTAGAGTTTGAGAAACCCAGTGTGAGATACTCAGACTCTTTCTAGGTTCCACTGGGATCTTGTGTTTGTTTTTTTTTTTTTTTTTCAATGCTTTTTTCAGTGTTACATTCTTGCCACAGAGCCAGGAACCCACCTCCTGAGGTATGGACCTGACCATAGACATATGTGGAAACTCAAGAATATGCATTGTTTTTATATATATACTGCTTTCCTTTTTAGGCTTATTGGCTAGTTTTGTGATCTTTGAAACTAGACCTGTGACCTTTATACTTGATGCTTCTTCCACCCCCATGTAAATCAAAATAGGCAAATGACATTTCTGTACTCTGGTTATTTTTTCTGCTTCTTCAAGCAAGAACCACCCCATCATTCACAGAGGCATGGTTTTTGTCATGCAAATACATATTGTTATTTGTTTATTGATCATTGACTTCTTTGCTTTATATACAGATTTATTACTTTCTTCTTGAGCTTGGGGAATTAAGAGTATGTAGTCTAAGTTCAGGTTATGCTACATAGTTTATCTGGGTATTAGTTTCCATCCTGGTAAAATAAACAGTGTGCTCTGCTCTTTCTCGGATTGTTGTGAGGATCAAATGAAATAGAAAGATGTGTGATGTTTGTAAACTGTAAGGCAGTTTATATACAGGAATTAAGGGATAGAAGTCCAGTATTTATATGTACTAGATGGGCAGCACCATAGGAAGTCTAAAATATCTTTAATGTATTTGTGAGCTTGGGGTTTTTAAAAACATGTGTATCAGCGTTTTTGTATTTCTTTAAAAAAAAATTTTTTTAAAAATTAATTTTTTATTTATTTTTTATATATCTATGTACATTTTTAGGATTCATTGATTACACAAATGTTACACAGAGATTCCAGGAGTACCCATATGCCACCCCCCACCCCTCCCACAACCCCCAACACGCACATCCCTAAGTGTGGCATAACGCCTCTGTTAGTTACACGCGTTTTGGGGCTTTGCCATCAGACATAGATCACAATTCAGGCCATAGACAACCCTCTCTTCTTTACAGTTCCTGTATGATACATGATCATATAAACTGGCCTACATCCTCCATTGCAGCATCATCCATGACAATTCCCAGGTCCCACCCCCCCTAAAAAAATTTTTTTTTATTAGAGAACTTCTGGGTTTTTCTTATCAGTGAGATCGTACAATATTTATCCTTTTGTGTGTGGCTTATTTCACTCAACATAATGTCCTCAAGGTTCATCCATGTTGTTGCATGCATCAGACCTTCATTCCTTTTTACAGCTGATTAATTTTATGTACATAACACATTTTGTTAATCCATTCATCGGTTGATAGACACTTGTGTTGCTTCCATCTTTTTGCAATCATGAGTAAGGGTGCTCTGAGCATTGGTGTGCAAATATCTGTTCCAGTCCCTGCTTTCAGTTCTTCGGGGTATAAACCTAGTAGTCAGATTGCCAGGGATATGGTAATTGTATATTTAGCTTCCTGAGGAACCGACAAACTCTTTCACAGAGGCTGTACTATTTTACATTCCTGCCAGCAGTGACTGAGTGCTCCTATTTCTCCACATTCTCTCCAACACTTGTAATATCCTGTTTTGTTTTTTTTTAAATAGTAGCCATTCTAGGAGGTGTGAAATGATATCTCACTGTGGTTTTGGTGTGCATTTCCCTAAAGCTAGTGATGTTGAGCATCTTTTCATGTACATTATAGCCATTTGTATATTCTCTTTGGAGAAATAGCTATTCAAGTCTTTTGCCCATTTTATAATTGGCCTGTTTTTTTTTTTTAAACAAATCAGTTTTATTGATACATAATAATAAAGCCTACAGTTCATCCAAAGTGTACAATCAATGATATTTGGTATAATCACATAGTTGTGCATTCATCACTTCAGTCATTGTTAGAACATTTTCATTATTTCAATAATAATAATAAAAAGAGACAAATAAGAAAATTCTTCACCTTTCAATTTATGTTCCCCTGCTGTACAAAGCTGCTATTTCTGGCTATTCTTGCACATCTATTTATTTATTAAAGTTTTATTAAGATATATTCACGTACCATACAATGTTTCCAAAGTGTATAATCAGTGGCTTTTAGTATAATCACAGTGTTGTGCATTCATCACCACAGAATATTTTAGAACAAGTTCATTGCTTCAAAAGAAAAACTCCACACCCCTTAGCATTTCTTCCCCAGCCCTACATAACCACTAAACTAATTTCATCTTTATAAATTGATTTTATATTTACATTTTATATAAATGGAATCATAAAATATGTAGTACTTTGTGTCTGTTTTCTTTCACTTAGCATAATGGTTTTTGTTTTTGGTCTGATTAACATTTTGCATTATTAACACATTTGTTCAGCTTCAAAGAAAAATGGTCTTATATATGCAGTTTTACTCATATTTCACATGTGGTTTTACTATGCTATACAGTTCCATGTTAAACATTTTTTAAGCTTTCCTTTTAGTAATATACATGACCTTAGACTTTCCCTTTAAACCACTTCATATCCACTTGATAGTACTGATAGTTACAAACATTGCGTTGGGCATTTTATTGTTGGGTTGTAGGATTTCTTTATATATTCTGGCTATTAAACCCTAATTGGATATGTGGTTTCCAAATATTTTCTCCCGTTGTGTAGATTGTCTTTTCACTTTTGTGACAGAGTCCTTTCAGGTGCAAAAGATTTTAGTTTTGAGGAAGTCCCATTTATCTATTTTTTCTTTCATTGCTTGTGCTTTGGGTATAAAGTCAAAGAAACCATTGCCTAAAACAAGATCTTGAAGATGCTTCCCTACATTTCCTACTAGGAGTTTTATAATCCTGGTTCTTATATTTAGGTTTTTGATCCATTTTGAGTTAATTTTTGTATATGGTGTGAAATAGGGGTCATGTTTTATCCTTTTGCATGTGGATATCCAATTCTCCCAGCACCATTTGTTGAAGAGACTAGTCTTTCTCAGTTGAGTGGACTTGGCAGTCTTGTCAAAAATTATTTGGCCATAATTTGAGGGTCTCTTTCTGAATTCTCAGTTCTCTTCCATTGGTCAATATATCTGTACTTATGCCAGTAACATGCTGCCTTGACCACTGCAGCTTCGTGATACATTTTAAAGTCGGGAATTATGAGTGCTTTGACTTTGTTCTTCTTTCTCAAATTGTTTTTTGGCTATTCGAGGCTCCTTCCCTTTCTAAATAAATTTTATAATTAGCTTTTCCATTTCTGCAGAGTAGGATGTTGGAATTTTGATTGGGATTGTGTTGAATCTATAAATCATTTTGGGTAGCATTGACATCTTAACAATATTTAATCTTCCAATCCATGAACACATTGTCCTTCCATTTATTTGGGTCTTTTAGCAAAGTTTTGTACTTTTCTGTGTACAAATCCTTTACATCTTTTGTTAAATTTATTTATTTAATTCTTTGAGTTCTTGTAAATGGAATTTTTTTTTCTTGATTTTCTCCTCAGCCTGCTCATTACTAGCCTGCTCAAACATACGGAATTTTGTGTGTTGATCTTGTGTCCTGCCACTTTGCTGAATTTGTTTATTACCTCTAGTAGCTTTATTGTAGATATTTTTTGGATTTTCTATATGTAGGATCATATCATCTGCAAAGAGTGAAAGTTTTACTTCTTACTTTCCAATTTGGATGCCTTTTATTTCTTTCTTTCTTTTTTTTTTCCTAATTGCTCTGGCAAGAATTTCCAGTACAATGTTAAATAACAGTGATGACAGTTGACATCTTGTCTTGTTCCTCATCTTAGAGGGAAGGCTTTCAGTCTTTCACCATTGAGTATGATATTGGTTGTGGGTTTTTCGTACATACTCTTTTTTTTCTCCTTTAATTTTGAAGGAACTTTAGATGTTACATAAAAAATAGAGGATTCCCATATGTCTCACCCCTCCCTCTCCCATACTTTTCCCTGTTAACAACATCTTTCATTAGTGTGGTACATTTGTTACAATTGATGAACACATTGAAGCATTGCTACTAACCAAGGTCAGTGGTTTACCTTATGGTTTACCTTTTGCACCATATACTTTCATTGATTCTGAAAATATATAATGGCCTGTATCTGTCATTGCAAGATCATGCAGAACAATTCAGATGCCCCCCAAATGCCCTGTGTTCTACCCATTCTTCCCTCCTCCTCCTCCTCTCAGAACGTATGACAACCACTAAGTATCAATTTTTAAAGAATAAGGTTTATAGTTACATGCATTAATATTGAGT
The DNA here is from genome assembly GCA_004027955.1 of Chaetophractus vellerosus. NCBI lineage: Eukaryota > Metazoa > Chordata > Mammalia > Cingulata > Chlamyphoridae > Chaetophractus > Chaetophractus vellerosus. Next base: position 5,626 of record PVKH010032401.1, on the reverse strand, counting down.
GCATGACATACTGGTCTGTTTACTTTTATTAGGTGCTGCCTATGTACTCGAGAAGTTCTTGTCCCTCTATTAGAGAAAGTAGCAGGACTCCCCAGGATGGGAATTTAATATTTTCTTGTTTATTGTGTGGGTCTCTATTCACTGAGATAACATCCTGTGCCAAAATGAACACATTTGTTCCATGTAAACATGCCCCAGGTGCACCCTTTCCCACTTATCCCCCCAATCACTGGTACCCTGCACCAGTGACCCTCCTCTGCCATATTTTCCAAAAAACCCCACACAACATTCCTACCATTGTAGTTTCAGCCACAGACCTACAAATCCCCAGAGTTCACCTGTTCCCTCCTTCAGTCCTTCCCGCAGTTCTAGGGTCGTCCATCCCAACCCCTGCCCCCTACTCACCCTCACATTTCGGCACCATCAACCCGACTCATGTCCCTGTACCACCATAACCCCCCTCCACTGCCAAACCACCCCTTTCAACTTTATCATGGGTTTTTGCCGATATTGAGCATCGGCTCACCACACTACTAGGCTTAGGTCGTATCGGTGAAGTCATGTAACAGTTGTCCTTTAGTGACTGGCTTACTTCAAGGTCGTATCAGTGAAGTCACATAACAGTTGTCCTTCAGTGACTGGCTTACTTCACTCAACATAAAGTCTTCAAGATGCATCCATGTTGTCGCATGTGTCAATATTTCACTCCTTCTTACAGCTGAGTAGTGTTTCATTGTGTATATATACATATATACTCTTTATCATGTTGAGGAATTTTTCTTCTAGTCCTGTTTTTCTGAGTTTTTATCAAGAAAGGATGGTGGATTTTGTCAAATGCCTTTTCTGCATCAGTAGAGATGATGTGTTTTTTTTTTTCCCTTCGTTTTGTTAATGTTGTGTATTACATTAATTAATTTTCTTATGTTGAACCACCCTTCCTTACCTGGGATAAAACCCACCTGTTCATCGTATATAAGTCTTTGAATGTGTTTTTGGATTTGATTTGCACGTATTTTGTTGAGGACTTTTCCATCTGCAGTTACCAGAATAATTGGTCTGTAATTTTCTTTTCTTGTAGTATCTTTATCTGACTTTGGTATTAGGGTGATGTTGGCTTCTTAGAATGTGTTACGTAGTGTTTCCTCTTCTTCGATTTCTTGGAAGAGTTTGAGCAGGATTGGTATTAATTCTTGGAATGACAGGTAGAATTCACCTGTGAAGCCATCTGGTCCTGGCATTTTCTTTGTTGGGAGGTTTTTGATGACTGATTCAATCTTTTTACTTGGACTGTTTCTGGTGAGGTCGTCTATTTCTTCCAGAGTCAGTGTAGGTTTTTCATGTGTTTTTAGGAATTTATCCATTTCATCTTAGTTTTCTAATTTGTTGCCATACAGTTGTTCATAGGATCCTCTTAAGATCCTTTTTATATCCACGGGGTCAGTGGTAATATCCTCCCTCTCATTTCTGATTTTTTTATTTGCATCTTCTCTCTTTTGTTTTTGCCAGTCTAGCTAAGGGTTTGTCGATTTCATTGCTTTTTCCAAAGAACCAGCTTTTGGTTTTGCTAATTCTCTATTGATTTTTTTATTCTCCATCTCATTTATTTCTTCTTTTGCTTGCTTTGAGATTAGTTTGCTGTTCTTTTTCTAGTTCCTCCAGGTGGATAGTTAGGTCTTTGATTTTAGCTCTTTCTTCCTTTTAAATGTGTTGAGGGCTTTAAATTTCCATCTTGACACTGCCTTACGACATCCCATTAGTTTTGATATGCTGTGTTCTCGTTTTCATTTGTTTCAAGATATTTACTGATTTCCCTTGCAATTTCTGCTTTAGCCCATTGATTAAGAGAGTGTTATTTAACTTCCACATATTTGCAGATTTTCCACCTCTCTGCCTGTTATTGATTTACAGCTTCATTCCATTATGGTCAAAAAGATGCTTTGTATAATTCCAATCTTTTAAAATTTATTGAGCCCTGTTTTGTGACCCAACATATGATCTATCCTGGAGAATGATCTATGTGTCCTTAAGGAGTGTGTATATCCTGCTGTTTTGGGGTGCAGTGTTCTGTATATGGTTGTTAGGTCTAGTTCATTTATCATATTATTCAAGTTCTCTGTTTCCTTATTGATCTTCTGTGTAGATGTTCTATTTATTGATGAGAACGGTGATATTGAAGTCTCCGACTATTATCGTAGAGGTGTCTCTTTCTTCTTTCAGTTTTGCCAGTGGTTGTCTCATGTATTTTAGGGCAGTGTGATTAGGTGCATAGATATTTGTGGTTGTTAATTCTTCTTGGGGGATTGCCCCTTTTATTAATATATAGTATCCTCTTTGTCTCTTATAACAGCTTTTGGCTTAAGTCTGTTTTGTCTGATATTATTGTAGCTACCCCAGCTCTTTATTTGGTTGCTATTTGCTTGGAATATCTTTTTCCATCCTTTTACATTCAACCTATTTGTGTCTTTGGGTCTGAGGTGAGTGTCTTGTAAAGCACATATAGTTGGGTCATCCTTTTTTTATCCCTTCTGTCAAGCTGAATCTTTTGATTGGGAAGCTTAATCCATTAACATTCAGTGTTACGATCGTAACATTCAATGTTACGATCGTAAAGGTAGTGGTTACTTTAGTCATTTTCTTCTTTGGTTTTTATATGTCATATTTTCCTTTGGCTCTCTTTTCATTTATTACAACCTCTTCTGTACAGTTGATCTTTTGTGATGTATCTGATGTATCCCTTTCTCATTTCTGTTTCTGTATATTTTTCAAATACTGTCTTTGTGGTTACCCTAGGGTTTATATCACACACCCTGCTTCTATAACCTACTAATTTGAAAAGATACCAACTTAGCTTCAGTAGTACACATGTTCTCTGTTCTCATATCCCTGTTTTATCTCTTTATGTAGTTTTTGTCCCACTTTACCACTTTATATTTTGCGTCTCTATTATCAGGAAATATGCCTTTTTCTTGTTCAATTGTATTGACTTTCATAGGCATTAAAGAGTAGAGTTATATATTGAGGGTACAATACTATTGGGTTGTGCATTTACTATTTAGGTTACCCTTACTGATGATCTTTATTTCTGAACACTAGTCCAAGCCAAACTCTCCTGTCTTTTCCTTTCAACCTGCAGAACTCCCTTTAGTAATTCTTGTAGGGCAGGTCTCTTGTTGATGAACTCTCTCAACTGTGGATATTTTAAACTCTCCCTCATTTTTGAAGGATAATTTTGCCAAATTAAGAATTTTTTACTGGCAATTTTCCTCTTTCATTACCTTAAATATATCATGCCACTACCTACTTGCCTCCATGGTTTCTGATGAGAAATTGACCTTCAGTCTTGTTGAGGATCCCTTGTATGTGACAAATCACTTTTTTCTTGCTGCTTTTAGAATTCTCTATCTTTGGCATTTGCCATTCTGATTAGTACATGTCTTGAAATAGTTCTCTCCCTCACTTACTGCCCCGTTTGCCTCACACTTTTACACTTTTCATTTCTGGGATCCTCCTGTCTTACAGCAGTTCAGTTTAACTACCCTTCCCTGCTTTTTTTTTTTTTTTTTCCCTTTCCCCCCTCTCTCAGGTTATCTGTTGATTGCCTTTTCCCGGAGAGTCTCCTGGTTCCTTGTATAATGGGTGATTTTGGATTGTATGTTGACATTTTGATATTATGTCATGCTACTCTGGGTCTTGTTTCAATCCTATGGAGAATGTTGATTTTTGGGAATGGAGGTGGGGAGAGAAGGATTGTTTAGGCTAGTTTCAGGTTACAAGTTCTTACAAACTTCTATGCACTAAAATCCAAAGACAGTTCAGTTTTTTTGTGCCCCCCTCCCCCCCAGCTTGCTGTCTGTGTCCATTTACTGGGTGATCTTCTCTATGTCTGTTTCTTGCCCTCTTTTCTCATTTTTCTCCTCCAGGCTTCACCGGGATTCGATCCTAGGGACCTCCAATGTGGGAGAGAGGCACCTTGTCACTTGCGCCACCTCAGTTCCTGGTTTCTGGCGCTTCTCACCTTGACTCTTCCCATGTCTCTCTTTTTGTTGCGTCATCGTCTTGCTGTGTGGCTCGCCGAGTGGGCCTGGCTTGCCTGCTTGTCTTTTTACCAGGAGACCCCGGGGATTGAACCCCGGTCCTCCCATATAGAAGATGGATGCCCCGTCACTTGAGCCACATCCACTTCTTGACAGTTCAGTTTTAAAAGTCTTTGCATAGCTATATGGATCTGTCTTTTTTTTTTTTTTTTAAAGATTTATTTATTTTATTACATATCTCCCCTTCCCCCCCGTTGCGGCGACAGGCCGAGACTTGGTCACTGCGCAGGCGCAGCTTTCTCCGCTTGTGGGCGGCTTCTGCTTCTATTCACGGCCGGCTCTTGCTTCAGTTCGCGGGTGGCTGGCTGCGCTCCATTCGCGGGCGACCTGCCCTGCCCGTGGCGACTTTTACCCTGTCCGTGGCAGCTTTTTGACCTGCCCACGGCGGCTCTGGCCCGCCCATGGCGGCTTGCCATTCTCAAGGCGGTCTGCCCGCTAGGGGAGGTCCCCGGGAACCGAACCCGGGGCCTCCCATGTGGTATCCCAGCGCACTCTTTATCCACTGAGCTATCTAGCTGGGCCCTGGATCTGTCTTGAATGTGTGCCACCCATTGGCTAATATGGAACTTGGGCATTGGTCTACTGGATAATATGTTATTTAGGGTCAAGTGCACATTTGCACAGCTTGGGGATAAGCCCAAGAGTTCTTAGAGAATTTTGTGGTATTTTCTTGAGCTCCTTTTTCTTTGCAATTTCCTTGATCTGTTTTGGCTCCCCTCTTTCTTGTTTTCTGTCTTGGAAACCTAGGATTTTCATTTCTCTGCTTTGCTCTACACTTTCTGTGACTGCATCTGCCTTCAATACCAAGTATCAGGATGATAGAGAATATAAGCCATGAGGATTTATTCTGTGTTTGCAGGACCTTGGTTTCTCTTATCATAAAGGTTTTTCTTTCTTAGAGTTGTAGGTACCTGTCCAACCATTGCTCATATCAGTGCCGCAACAGCTGGCACAGGACGGCCTACGGCTGGCGTAGAGAGAATCCTTTGGGGATTTTCCCCCTCTCCCTATAACCCTTAGGGGTTCCTTTTCTTGCTTCTCAGACAGAAAGAGGAATTCTCTTGGGGTTGTTTCTGTCTGTGCTTAGGTGCAGTTCCAGGTTTGGGACCACCTTTGAGTCCAGACCCATAGGTACCAGAGGAAACAAAACCAGGAAACTCACCTGGTTTAGTGATATTTGAGTTGTGGTTTCTACCACCAGGCTACCTGCTACCATTTTCAGAGTCCTCAGTTACTTCATCCATTCTGTCCAGAACCAGAGCACAGATATCATTTTAATTTCATTATAATATTATTGTTCATCTCTTTTGGTTAAGAATTTATAGAGCATCCATTCTCTATAGGCACAGATGGAATTGCAAAGATGAATAATCTCTAAGATGTTTACAGTAGGTCAGTGGTAGGGGGTAGAGTGTGGAGTAGAGGCAGAAAGTAAACAATTTAGTATGTTTAATGAATAATTGGGGGCCGGCTTGATAGCCCAGTGGATAGGGCGCCGGCATACCACATGGGAGGCCCCGGGTTCGATTCCC
>PVKH010032400.1:0-12176 GCA_004027955.1 Chaetophractus vellerosus | reverse complement strand
CCAGCAGGCGCACACCGCCCCGGCCGCCCTGTAGCTGCCCCAGGCCGGTGGAGGAGGGAACAGCAGAGCACCGACAGGAAGGAGGAATAAAGGAGGTGAGCTGGTTGCGCCAGACATGCTGGCGTGCTGGCGGCAGCCACAGCCCCACACGCCACTGATCCTTCTCACTATCTCAACTCTCAGGGCCTCCGCCTTCAGCTTTCGCAGAATCTGGGAACTATTTGGACTCCCCCAAATCGGGCTGCCAAGACCACCTGTTCTCTAAGCCGGTTGGGCATCTAATTTTCTCCAGTCCAAGAAAGATCTTAAGAGTTGGAGCACACAGCGACCTGGCACACCAAGTAGAGGGAGAAGGGGGAAGAGAAGTGGGTTTCCCTCCGTGCACCAGCTGGAATAGCACTGACCAGAGTATCAAACCCAGACTCCCAGAGGCCACTCTTGGCTCCAGCTATACTTTCTCTGTTCCCCTACAATAGCTTTTGCCTTCTGAGAAATACCTTCTCCAAGTCACACCCTCTGTCCTTCGAAACAAACAAACAAACAAAAACCTTTTGTGCTCAATCACCTTTGCGGCTGCATTTGCTATATCATTAGTGACCAAAATTTTTAAAGCTCATGAAAGCCACAGGAACCAGCTAATTCCTCCCCACGGCTCTCCAGATGCAATAAGCCTGCCCTGCCTTTGTATCCTGTGATCCTTCTCCCCATTGTGGCTGCACCCCTCAATGCTGAAGGACTCACCCTGGAAGTTGTCCTGGCCCTTCCCTCTGGACACAGGGCTCTTCAGTCTCTCACCCATTGTTGGGCCAGGCAGCCCAGAATCCTCCATGTGAGCTCACGCTGCTCAATAAACGCTTTTACTAATGCCAGACTGACAATTATGTCTTTACTTGGGCAGCAGGGGTGAAATGAGTGTCAGGAGGCAGCAGGCACATTGGATCAGACAAAACTCAACCCAGTAGTTGAGGTTGACCTCAGGATGACGGGGTTTTGTTGTGAGATCAGTGGGCTGTGCAAGTTAATCTGCACCAGTGTGAGTGTAATAGTCCCCACAGGAGGGCAGCAAATGGTTTATTCTTATTGTTTCAAAAGAAATTTTTAAAGTTAGAGAGAGAAAAACCAAAAAGATTTAAGGGCACCTGCCAGCTAGGTATCACTTCAAAGAGATGTGTTGATTTCATTTTCAGATATCTGTCAAGCCATTTTTCTTACTCATTTTCAGATTTTCCAGTATAAATGTTTGTGATTATTCATTTTCTGACTATATGATTATGAAGTTACGAAGTTGCAGGCTCTGGGGGCAGTGCCCACTCAGATCAGCTGGAGTCACAGTGCTCTATTGAGTCTGAAGCCTGGGAATTCTTTCTTAGGCTCTTTCACACACACACACACACCCCCATCTAATGCCACACATTTATTCTCAGCACTTGGGACTGTTGGATTAGAATAGGTGGACCAGCAGACCCCACCCTGACCCCACCTATCCACTGCCCCCACCCCCCAGAAGTAAACTCTGGAGAAACATACCCATGTGGGTTCCACCCACACACCCCAGGAGAGGCAAAGTCTGTGGGGTCACCAGTGCCAGGGGGACATACTTCAGACAGTTTAACGTCTAAGGGCTCAGGTAGCTCATGTCCATGGCCCTTCCTATCCTCACCATTGTGCTCCGAGGCAAGAAATTGTTCTGTTTCATATGACTGAGGCCCCTGGGACAGAGAAGGTGAATCTCATCCGGGTTTGTGTGTGTCTCAGCTTAGAGAGAGAAACTTCTCTAGGCTGTTTGGGCTGAGGCCCCACCTCCAACCTTCCCAGCATATCGACTAGTTGAACTCCCTGAAGACACACAAGAAGGCTTCTCCAAGCCCCACAGTCTTTGTTGCAACCCAGCACTTCCCTGCTGCTGCAGAGCTACAACTGACAGGGAGGGAGCAATGCCTCTTTTGTTTGGGCAGGTCCTTGGATTGTTCTCCCATGTGTCCCTTGGACATTTTCTCTTATACTCAGAAAAGAATGAAAGAGGGCCAGGGCCCATGAGCTTCCATTTCTAACCCGAGAAGATGAGGTACAGCTTCAGCAAGGAACTGGTTAAATGAGCACTCCCACATAAGTTTCTGGTGGGAGTATAAACTGTAAATTCTTTTAGAAAGCAATTTGTCCATCTGTATCAGGGGCTTCAAAAATATTCATATCCTATCACTCCAAAATGTTCATATCCTTTGACCCTATAATATCCCTCTGCCACTCTCTTCTAAGGCAATAATTTTAAATAAGAAAGGTTTGATGCATTGAGTTATTGAAGTTTCTAAAGACTTAAATCTGAAAGGAAACAAACTAAATGTCCAACAATAGTGCGATGTCTTCATTAATATGGAGTTCAATGTAAATTTTAAAATGTTTAAAGAGAGCTTGGAAAATGTTCAGGGTAAGCAAAAAGGGAAAAAAGGTAACAGAATTGCTTATGTTAAACACACCCAAACACTTCAACTATAAAAAAGCCTGGAGGATATAAAATTGTTAGCATTGGTTTCTTTGAAGGAAAACATTATATGCAGTCCTTTTGATAAAAATTCTCTTTTGCTCATTTCGACAGCACACTTTTTCAGTTCACAGGTATATCTCTCTTCTCTCTGTGTTAACTAATGGGACAGCACATATTTTGTTTATCGCCTGTTTCCCCCAGTCAAAATGTGAGCTCCATGAGCACAGAGAGTTTTATCTGTGTCATTCAAATATATCTCCCCAGTGCCTGGGAAAGTGCCCTGCTTGTAGTGGACACTCAGTACCTGTTGAATGAATGATCACCAGGACTATGTCACAATTAAAGTAATAGGATATGTGAAGAGCAAAGGGAACTTACGCATTTCTTGTCTGATAAAACAACTATGTTTTATTAAAGGGCACAAAAGAGAAAAGGCCTAGAAGGAAACACATTACATGCTAACAGTGATCGGGTCAGAGTTTAGGAGGATTGTGGCTTCCTTTTTTCCATTTCTTTATTTTAGAAAGTTCCTCTATGGTTTTCTTTAAAGGGCAGTCCACAAATAGCAGTGATACTGTGGGAACCACAGAGCTAAAATCAGACCTGGGACTTGGCTCCCACTCAGCTGCAGCTAGGCGCCTTCCTTGGGTGTGCCTCTCAGCCCCCCGGAGCCTCGCTTTCTTCATCTGAAGAGTGGAGATGCTCATACCTGCTCTGGCCTCACAGATCCAAGGAAATCGTGCTCCTGAGAGTACTTTGTAAGCTGTGGCATTTTAGACAAAGAGACCGCAGGAGCCCCTCCCTCAGAATGAGCTTGTTCCAGGCCTGCGCCACCCCTTCCCCATCGCCATAGCCTCTCAGAGGAGAGGGGATGCAGCTGCTGAGTTCCAAAAAGGCTGGCACCTGGGCAACGGCTGGGCACGCTGGCCGTGTGCAGTTCTGATTTGCTTCTTGTGACTCATTCTGGGCTTTCTGCTCACCTCCCTTGACCCTGTGGGTCCTTTCCCAGGGCACAGTGTGGGAACCCCATGCCTGGAGGTGATGAGTGATCTGGGGAGTTCAGAAGAATGGCACAGTGGCTCTTTGCGGTATGACTCAGCCCCTGTGTCATCCTGGGGGCAGAGTGAGGGCTCGGCACTGTTGGCATCTCCCTTGCTAGAGACCCCCAGTCTAAGCCCCTGTCCTACCTCGGCAGAGTGGCCTCAGGAAGCTACTTATCCCCCCTCTCTGAACTTCAGTCAAATGGGGCAAAGGATGAAAAAATCCACGGCCAAAAGACTGGGGAAATGCTTGGAAAGCAAGAGAGAAGGAGAAAGCAAAGACATGAAATCTCTTCCTCTTTATCATGGAAATAAAAAGCCTGTATTAAGTGTGTATTACATCCCACTGCCTGGGATTCGTATTTACATACCTCACAGGACTTAGAGCTGGACCAGCGCTGGGAAGTCACTTGCTGACGGTAATGAGAACAACCACTTAAAGATAACACAGTCTTTAAGAGGCTTCCTTGATTCTCAGGGCCTTGTGGCAAGCAGGAATGATTGTTTTCGTGCTGATGAAACTGAGGCTCAGAAGTAAAATATGCAGCTCGCTCCCTCCTGCCTGCTCTTGCTCCTCATCTCCCTGCCCCGCTCCCCAATCCTGCACGGTCCTCCAGCAACTCCCCATGCTATTCTCTGGTCTCCTGGGCCGGGCACCATCTCCAGCTGTTCCTCCTCCCCAGGCCTGGGCCGGCTCTGTCCCAGGCGGCCGCCAGCGCTGAGCGCACAGGCTGTCTCTCCACTCAGATCCCGGCTCACCCTGGGTGACACCGTCACCCAGGCTCTCTCCTATGGTTTTTAAGAGGTTCTTGACTCCCAGTTATTAAAGTAATACAAGTTCTTTGTTTTTAAAAAAATGTGGAGATATAGAAATGAAAACTACAGAAAAATGTAAAGAAGAAAATGAAAAACACCCATTAGATCCTCCCAAGAGGATCTTAGAGTATTTTTCTATGTGTATAAAAATACACATTGCACATTGTTTTCTAGCTAAAATGAAGTCAAAAGGCCGTGTTTATTGTGTCCCCAACTGTAAATCCGGTGGCTGGCACAAAATTGGCACTCAGTAACTATTTGTTGAATGGATATTCTATACATTATCTTGTGTCCTACTTTCTTCACTTAATAACATACTGCATTTTATCAAGTCATTAAATATTATTTTACAACATGTCTTTAAGTTTACATTACATCATTATGTGAATGCAACACGGTATAGTCAACCAAGCCCCTAATCTTTCTTTGTATATTTTTTATTTATTAGAGAAGTTGTGGGTTTACAGAACAATCATGTATAAAATACAGGATTCCCATATACCACCCGACCACCAACACCTTGCATTAGTGTGGAACATTTGTTACAATGGATGATAGCACATGTTTATAATTACTATTAATTAAAATCCTTAGTTTACCTTAGTTTTCAGGAGGTCTGGGGAACAAACCCAGGTCCTTCCATATGGGAGATGGATGCCCAACCACCCAAGCCACATCTGTCCCCCAGTTCCACGGATTTTAAAAACATTTTTAATTCTGTTGCCATATATACAACCTAACATTTCACCCTTTAATCACATTCAGATATATCTTTCAGTGCTATTAATTTCATTCACAATGTGAGCCACCATCCATTACCTAAACATTTCCATCATTCCAAATAGGAACCCTGTATATTTTAAGCCTTAACTTCCCATCCCCTATCCCCCCCCCCCATTCTGCATCCCCTGGTAACCTATATTCTAGGTTCTGACTCTATGAGTTTGCTTATTCTAATTGTTTCAAATCAGTAAGATAATACAATATTCCTCCTTTTGTGTCTGGCTTATTTCACTCAGGATGATGCCTTCAAGGTTCATCCATGTGGTTGCATATATCAAGACTTTGTTGTTTTTATGGCTAAATAATATTCCATCATATGTACATACCACATTTTATTTATCCATTCATTGGTTGATGGACACTTGGGATGCTTCCACCTTTTGGCAATTGTGAATAATGCCGCTTTGAACGTCAGTGTGCAAGAATCGGAGCGACTGCTTTCAATTCTTGTGGGTCGATGCCTAGTAGAGGGAATGCAGAGTCATATGGTAATTCTCTGTACTTGCGTTTCTGAGGAACCAACAAACTGTCCTTCACAGTGGCTGCACCGTTTTGCATTGGCACCAGCAATAAATGGGTGTTCCTGTATCTCCACATGCTCTCTAACACTTATTTTCCATATATACGCATATTTCAAATAGCAGCCATTCTAATGGGTGTGAAATGGTATCTCATTGTAGTTTTTTTTTTCATCTTTATAAATTGATTTAAATTACATTTTATATAAATAGAATCATACAATATGTAGTACTTTGTGTCTAGTTTCTTTCACTTAGGATAATGTTTTTTTTGTCTGATATTAACATCTTTTAGCATTAATATACATTTGTTCAGTTTCAAAGAAAAATAGTCTTATATTTGCAATATTACCCATATTCACATTTCACATGAGGTTTTACTATGCTATCCACTTCCATGTTACATTTTTTAGCTTTCCTTTTAGTAAGATACCTGACCTTATCTCATCCTGGTTTTGAATTGTGTCCCTGATGGCTATAGGTGTTGAGCATCTCTTCATGTGCTTTTTGGCCATTTGCTTATCTCCTTTGGATAGGTGTCTATTCAAGTCTTTTGCCCACTTTTCAATCGGGTTACTTGTCCTTCTGTTGTCAAGTTGAAATATTTCTTTATATATTCTGGATATTAATCCTCTACCAGATATGCATTTTCCAAATAATTTTTTCCATCGTGTAGATTGTCGTTTTACTTTCATGATAAAATCCTTTGAGGAACAAAAGTTTGTAATTTTGATGAGGACCTATTTATCTATTTTTCTTTTGTTGCTTGTGCTTTGGGTGTAAAGTCTAAGAAACCATTACCCAAGGTCCTGAAGATGCTTCCCTATGTTTTCTTCTAAGAGTTTGAGAGTTCTGGCTCTTATATTATGGTCTTTGGTCCATTCCAAGTTGATTTTTGTGTATGGTATGAGGTAGGGGATCCTCCTTTTCTTTCTGTGTGCAAATGGAGGTCCAGTTTTCCCAGAACCATTTGTTGAAGAGACTGTTCTTTCCCAATAGAGTGATCTTTGCCCCCTTGTCAAAAATCAGTTGGTCATAAATGTGAGGGTTGATTTCTAAGTTCTCAATTCAATTCCATAGCTCTACATGTCTGCCCTTGTACCAGTACCATACTGTTTTGATTACTGTGGCTTTGTAATTAGTTTTAAGATTGGTAACTGAGTCCCCCAACCTTCATTCTTCTTTTTCAAGATGGCTTTAGCTATTTGGGGCCCCTTACCCTTCCATATAAATTTGACAATTGGCTTTTCCACTTCTGCAAAGAAGGTTGTTAGAATTTTGATCAGAATTGCATTGAATCTGTAAATTGCTTTGGGTAGTATTGACATATTAATGACATTTAGTCTTCCAATCCATGAACACGGAATATCCTTCCATATTTAGTTCTTCTTTAATTTCTTTTAGCAATGTTTTATAGTTTTCTGTGTGCAAGTCCTTTACATCCTTGGTTAGATTTATACCTAGTCATTTGATTCTTTTAGTTGCTATTGTGAATGGAATTTTTTTCTTGATTTCTTCTTCTGATTGTTCATTGTTTGTATATAGAAACACTACTGATTTGGGGATGTTGATTTTGTACCCCACCACTTTGCTGAATTCATTTACTAGCTCTAGGAGCTTTGTCGTGGATTTTTCAGGATTTTCTGCATATAAGATCATATTATTTGCAAATATAGAATGTTTTACTTCTTCCTTTCCAATTAGATGGCTTTTCTTTCTTTTTCTTGCCTAATTGCTCTGACAAGAACTTCTAGTACAATGGCTAATAACAGTGGTGACAGTGGGCATCCTTGTCTTGATCCTGATCTTAGATGGAAAGTCTCATTATTAAGTAGGATGTTAGCCATGGGTTTTCATGTATGCCCTTTATGATATTGAGGAAGTGTCCTTCTATTCCAAGTGTTCTAAGTGTTTTTATCAAGAAAGCATGCTGTGTTTCCTCAAATGTCTTTTCTGCATCATTTGAGATGTTCATGTGTTTCTTTTTCCCCTTCATTCTGTTAATGTGGTTTATTACATTAATTGATTTTCTTATGTTGCACCAATCTTGCATACCAGGGATAAATCTCTCTTGATCATGGTGTATAATTCATTTAATGTGCTGTTGGATTCAGTTTCCTAATATTTTGTTGAGGATTTTTGCATCTACATTCATAAGAGATACTGGTCTGCCATTTTCTTTCCTTGCAGCATCTTTGTCCAGCTTTGTATGAGTATGATACTGACCTCATAGAACAAGTTAGGGAGTGTTCCCTGCTCTTCAGTTTTTGGAAGCACTTGAGCAGAATTGGAGTTAAGTCTTCCTGGAATGTTTGGTAGAATTCCCATGTGAAGCCACCTGACCCTGGGCTTTTCTTTCTTGGGAGGTTTTTAAATTACTGATTCAATCTCTTTACTAATAATTGGTTTGTTGAAATCTTCTGTTTCTTCTTGAGTCAATGTAGGTAGCTTGTGTGTTTCTAAGCATTTGCCCATTTCATCCAGGTTATCTAATTAATTGGTATACAGTTGTTCATAGTATCCTGTTATAGTTCTGTTTATTTCAGCAGGGTTGGTAGTCATGCCCCTTTTTTACTTCTGATTTTTGTTATTTGTATCCTCTCTCTTCTTTGTCAGTCTAGCTAGTTTGTGGCTTTTATTGATCTTTTCCAAGAACCATCTTTTGGTTTTTATGAATCTCGCTATTGTTTTTGTTTTGTTTTATTTTCTATTTAATTTATCTTCACTCTAATCTTTGTTATTTCCTTCCTTCTGCTCACTTTGGGTTTCATTTACACTTCTTTTTCTACTTCTTCCAGTTTTGAGGTTAGGTCTCTGATTTGACATCTTTCTTCTTTTTTAATGTAAGCATTTACAGCTATAAATTTCCCTCTCAACGTTGCCTTCACTGCATCCCATAAATTTTGGTACGTTGTATTTTCATTTTCATTTGCCTTAAGATATTTCCTTATTTTGGTTCTGATTTCCTCTTTAACCCATTGATTGTTTAAGATTATGTTGTTTAATTTCCACATATTTGTGAATTTTCCCTTTTTTCCTCTACTATTGATTTCTAGCTTCATTCCATTGTGGCTGGAGAAGATACATTGTATGATTTTAATATTTTTTAAAATCTATTGAGGCTTGTTTTGTGACCTAACATATGGTCTATTGGAGAATGATCCATGTGCACTTGAGAAGAAGGTGTATTCTGTTTTTCTTGGGTACAGTGTTCTATATATGTCTGTTAGGTATAGTGGGTTTAGTGTATCATTCAAGTCCTTTACATCTTATTGATCTTCTGCCTAGATGTTCTATCCATTATTGAGAGTGTGTATTAAAGTCTCCTACTATTTATGTAGAACTATCAATTTCTCCCTTCAAATTTGTCAGTTTTTGCTTCATATATTTTGGGGCTCTGCTGTTAGATTCATGCATATTTATAATTGTTACATCTTTCTTGTTGAATTATCCATTTATCAGTATGTAATGACCACCCTTGTCCTTCATAACTGTTTTTGACTTAACTCTATTTTATCCAATATTAATATAGCCACCCTAGTTCTCTTTTGGTTACTCCTTGCATGGTGTATTTTTTTCCATCCTTTCACCCTCAACCTACTTGTGTCTCTGACTTTAAGGCAAGCCCCTTGCAGCCAGCATATAGTTGGGTCATGCTTTTTTATCCATTTCTGCCAATCTCTGCTTTTTGATTGGAGAGTTTAAATCCATTTATATTTACAATCTCTAGTGATAATACAGGATTTTCTTCTGTTCTTTTGTTATTAAGCCTTTGTAAGTCTTATTATGTTTTTCCCCTTCACTTCTGTTAAAGCCCAGTTTACATTTATTTGCTTTTTTGTATTGTACCATATTGAGTGCCTTCTCATTTCTAGCTAGATATATTTTTCATCTGTTTTCCTTGTGGTTATCATGGGGTTAAAATTTAACATCCTAAATATGTAACAATCATACTTGGTTTGATATCAACTTAATTTTAATAGCATGTACATATGCCTTTGCTATACCCCTCTGTACCTTACCACTACCACTTTTTGTACTTGTTAGCACTTATATCTCTGTACATTGTATGTCCAAAAGCTTAGGTTTTTCATTTCTTTTTTTTTTTTTTTTGCATTTGCAGTTTAACACCTGTAAGGAGTAGGAAGTAGAGTTACATACCAAACAATACCCAATATCCACATGGTTACCTCTACCACGGGTCTTTATTTCTTTATGCTGCTTTGAACCACAGTCTCGTGTCCTTTCCTTTCCGTCTGAAGAGCTCCCTTCAGCATTGTTTGTAGGGCAGGTCTAATGGTGGTGTCTTCCCATAGATTTTGTTTATCTGAGACTGTCTTAACCTTTCCCTCATTTTTGAAAGAGTCTCGCTGGATATAAAATTCTCGACTGGCAGTTGTTTTCCTTTAGCACTTTTAGTATTTTAACCCACTGTCTTCTTGCCTCCATGGTTTCTGATGAGAAATTGGCATTCAATCTTATTGGGACTCCCTTGTATGAAACACATTGCTTTTCTCATGCAGCTTTCAGAACTCTCTCCTTGTCCTTTGCATTTGTTAGTGTAATCAATATATGACAGGGTATAATTTTCTTCATGTTTATTCGGTTTGGTATTCTCTGAGCTTCCTGGATGTGTATATTCATGTCTTTTGCTAAGTTTGGGAAGTTCTCTGTCATAATTTCTTTGTCTATTCCTTCTGCCCCTTTCTCTTTTTCTTCTTTTTCTGGGACTCCCATAACATGTAAATTGGTGCACTTGTTGGTGTCCCAGAGCTCTTTTAGGCTATTTTTTGATTTATATATATATATATTTTGCCTTTATGCCCCTCAGCCTGACTCGTTTCAAGGGTCTTGTCTTTAAGTTCCTTTTCTGCCACCACCAATCTGCTCTTGAAACCGTCCTAAGCATGCAGCCCTTCAGCTAACTGTCCCCGCAGCCCTGAGGAAGCACTGCACCTTTCAGTCTCCAGCACCTCTGCCCCTGTCTGAGGACGGCTGGAACAATAGCTGCCCTCAGAGCCAGGACTCAGCGATCCGAATTTGCTAACCAAAAGCTGTGATCAGTGAGCAGCTGTGCCCACCCCTGGTCTTGGGGAAGAGGATTTTAATGTTCCTTTCTGTCACCAGCCTCTAGTCAGGGAGTAGACCCCACAAGGACCTGTCACAAGAGTGGGGGATAGGTACTGGTAGCCTCAGCAAGAAGAGAGCAATTTGCAGTTCTTTATCGTAATTTATCAGCCTCTTCCTCCTGCCCTTCCCTGGGTGCTGCACAGTGTTCTTATGGCCTCTGGAGTTTCAAAATAGTTGTTTCAGACAGTTGCTGCCTGTTTAATAGTCTTTTTGGTAGAAGGACTGGGTCTAGAGCTCTCTACTCCACCATTTCCCCCAAAAGTCTTTCTAATCTTATTTTAAATTTATTTATTACAGTTTTTACACTTATAAATAATTCTGTGATGAATATCTTTGTATAAAAATCTTTATATCCATCTCTCATCTTGGCTCAGGATTAATTCCTAAAAATCAAATTATTAATCAAAGAGTATGAACAATTTAAGGCTTTTGATACATTGTGCCAGAATGAAGAATTTTTGTTCTCTAGAGAAGTGTAAGCTCCCCTAATCACCATACCCTTGAGAAACAACACTAGGCATTATCATTTTTAAAACATTAGTCAATTGAAGATCTTCCTGAATTTAAAAGAATAATATATTTTTTAAAAGATTTGTTTTATTTATTTCTCCCTACTCCCTCACCAATTGCACTTGCTGTGTCTATCTCCCTTGTTTCTTTAGAAGGCATCAAGAACCGAACCTGGGACCTCCGATATGAGAGGGAGGTGCCTAATTGCTTGAGCCACCTCCATTACCTGCTTTGTTGTGTCTTTCATTGTGTTTTTCTTCTTGTGTCTCTCATTGCATTGTCTTGTTGTGTCAGCTTGCCATGCATGCCCATTTTGCCAGCTCGCTGTATTGTTCCTCCTCTTTAAGAGGCACCGGGAACCTCCATTCCCTGCTTTGTTGTGTCTCTCATTATGTTTTTCTTCTTGTGTCTCTTGTTGCATCAGCTTGCCATGCCTGCCCATCATGCCCAGCTCTTTGTCTTCTTTAGGAGGCACTGGGAACTGAACCAGGGACCTCCTATGTGGTAGGCAGGAGCTCAATCACTTGAGCCACATCCACTTCTCAAAAAGAATAATATTTTACCATCTTGTTATATGATTCGAAAGACCTTTTATATATAATTCCACATTCCAACATCTCATTGAAATAGGTATTGATATGAGAGGCACTGAGCAAAAGGCTATATTATTTTATTCATCCTCACAACAACTTTATGGACTACATAATATTATTGTCCTTGTTCTACAGAGAAAAAATTGAGTCTGGAGGGTTTACATAATTTGCTCAAAGTATATTGTATTATTATCCCCATTTTACAGATGAGGGAACTATACTCTAAGAGCTTTGTTGACTTACCAGGGTTACACACACAGGGCTGGAATTAAACCCCAAGCCTCCTGATCCATAGTTCAACCCA
>PVKH010032399.1:0-12197 GCA_004027955.1 Chaetophractus vellerosus | reverse complement strand
AAAAATATTTAATAAAACAAAGTATTAAATCACCAGTTGCTGATTAGTGAAATTAAAAACAAAGATTCAAGCAGGTGTCTCAAGGCAAACTTCTCCTAATGCATCAAGAATATGTGAGAATTTTAATAAAATTGTCAAAGCTCAGTTGGTAGATCTTCTAATAGGCTCTAATCAATTTTAGCAAGAGTCCTAGGAAACATTAGGATATTTCTCATGCTTTATTTTTTAATACCGAGATTTATAGGATTTTATAAACTCTCAATGATTTTTATAACTGTTTTGTATGTACATATACAAAAAAAAGAAAATATATGAATGTACATCTAAGTAAATTACCAGAGAGTTAACAATCATGTAACTACCATCAGGCAAAATTGTAGAATGCTGTCAGCACCCCAGAAAATCCCTCTTCATTTCATTTCCTCCCTCCATCCCAGAGAAGATCACTGTCAACCCATTTTTGAACCTTATTTAATGGGATGATTAAAAGACTTCCTTCTGTAATGCAACATTACTTTTGTGTAGTCCATCCATGTCACTGAGCATGGTTGTGCTTGAATGTTGTGGTGTATTTACACGTTCTACTGTGTAAATACACCACAGTTTGTTCATCCGTTCTACCACCGACGGCCGTTTATGAGTAACGGCATTGTGAACGTTCTTATACGTGATTTTCTTGTGAATATAGGCACATACAAATATTGAGTGTAGTCCTAGAAGTGGAATTGCGGATGCTCGAGCTTCATTGTTTATGCCAAACCGTATTCCAAGGTGGTGGTACCAATTCACACATGTTCCAGGAATGCATGGAAACTTGTCTGGTGGGAGTTCAGGGGCGTCTCGCTGTGGTTTAAATTTCCAATTCTCTGTTTACTAGTGAGACTGAGCACCTTCCCCTTTGGGCTACATGGAGATCCTCTTGTGAATAGTTTGCACAAATTTCTTTTCGAATTGTCTGCCTTTTTCTTATTAATTTGTAGACGTTATTTATACATTATAGATGCAGACGTATGATAGGTTATATGTTTTACAAAATTCAGCTATTTAGATCTAGAGTCCATCTGGAATTGATTTTTTGTGTGTGAATGGTGGGAAGAATGGGTCATTTTTCATTATTTTCCCCAACTCTTTGGCTGTGCAGCTCATCTTTGTTCCAAACTGGTTGTGAGAGCATGGATCTGCTGCTGGACTTTCAGTTCTGTGCCGTTGGTTTCTCTCCTTGTACCCTTACCTCACTGTGTTCATTACTGTAGCTTTAAGAGCAGATCTTTCATTCTTGTCCTTTTATTTACCAACAGCTTGGTTATTCTTGGCCATTTATATTTCCAGATAAATTTTAGAATTTGATCATTAATTGCTATTAGAATTGTTTTGACTTTTTATTAGGGCTAAAGTAATTTGAAAAGTGACATCTTCATAATTCTTCCCACCTATATAAATATATATTTTATCTTTCCATTTATTTAGATTTGCTTTAATTTCTCTCAAGATTTTATAATTTTCTGTGTGGAAATCTTGTATATCTTTGTTAAATTATCCTAGATATTTGATATTTTCTGATGCAATTATAAACAGCAAACTTTTTAAAACATAGTTTTCTCTTTGTGACTGACTTATAAGAATATAATTATTTTGTATTGAACAATTTTGCTAAAGTACTTCTTCTGATAATTTATCTGAGGTGGTGCTTTTACCTCTTCCCAAACAATGCAGGGCCTTTAGTATACTTTTAAATCCATATTTCTTCCTTTTTACTTGTATATACTATTGTCGTTATGTATTATAATTAAATATATTTTAAACCCTATTATTTATTGTTATTGTTATTAAATGCAGTAAATGTTCAGTTAGATATAATTATAAATATCCCCTCTTGTTTTGTGATTCGTTCTTTCTTTCATCCCAGGTCTCCAACTATAAATCATTTCTTCTGCCTAAAAAACAACATTTAAAAAATAGCTTTTTTAGTTTGGGTCTCCTGTAACAAATGTCTCCAAGAATTTTTAATATCTGAATATGACCTTATATCATACATATTACTGTAGGTTGTATCTACTGGTTATACAATTCTAGGTTGGATTTTTTTTCCTTCTGCATGTAAAGATGTCATTTCCTTGTGTCTGACTTCCACTGTTTCTCTTGAGAAGACCCTTGTTGATCTAATTAATACTACTCTGAAAGTTTTTCTCCCCCTCTAGATGCTTTCAAACTCGATTCTTTGATTTTGGTTTTCATCCGTGTTATTATGATATACCAAGGTGTTACTTTCTCTAAAATTGTTCTTATTGAATGGGTTTTTGGTGGTACATCTTCAATCTTTGCCTTGAGGTCCTCCTACAGTTTTGAAACTTTGAAACCATCATCTCTTCGAATATTTTTTTGCTTCATTCTCTTTCTCCTTTTCTCAGATTCCAGCTCCATGTAAATCTTCCACTCTATCTGCTCTATATCTTGCCCTCTATTCTGTAATTTCCCTCGTATTTTCTCCTTTTAATTCACTTTGGAAATTTTCTTCTGACCTATATTTCAGTTCAAACCTTCTCTCCTCATCTGTGTCTAATCTGCTATTATTAATCTATCAGAAAATTGTAGAAAAAATTCAATGATGATTTTTCTTTTTTTGGAGTGGATCTATGCTTGCTCCTGGCAGGCGGCTAGAGGCATTAGCAATCTAGAGTAAGCTGCCTCCACCTTCTGGGATTTGGTATTTCAGTGTTCAGATTCAGGTTCTGTGCATGCTGGACTCTTTCTGGTTTATTCTTACATGCTAGGAAGATCTCTAAGGGGCTTTAATATGGTTCCATTTCTTAATGGTCACTTTATCGAATTTTTGCTCCCCTCAGCCCATGAGTTTGCCAAATGTTCTGCTTACCTTCTCATCTATCTCTTCCAAAATCTGCAGCTACCTGAAATGTAGGGCTCAGCTCTCTCGGTTTCCTTCTTCTTGCAGATCTTGGCCCAGATTTTAGTTTTTCAAAAAGTTTATAATTGTTTCAATATTTACTTCTTATTTAGTTTGGGCTATTATACAGTAGAAGAAAAAAAAGAAAATTTAGGAAACCTTTCTTAAAATCATAGTTCATCAGAAAATGTAAATAATTTAATTCTGTATGTTTCGGAAAACATGATGTCGGGGAAACATTTAGCCATAACAGTATGCTATAGAGAGCAGTGCCCGAAAGCTAGAGTTAAGGAACCTGAGTTTTCCACTGTAGCCCTAACAAGCTGTGAACATGTGAGCAAAGCACTGGAATAGTGAAGAGTAAAATGGGGTCAGGTTAAAAGAAATACTAAACCCAATTTATTTCAACACATATATATTCAGGTAACAATCAAAGAGCCCCCTAAATATCCCTCTGGGTGCAAGTAGCACCAGATTGTGGTTGTCCTGAATGTGTGCTTTCTTGACCAGCAAAATTTGGAAAGTACACTTTCTGCTGAATCTGAAGTTGACTCTTAACTTTCTAGTTTGCTTTGAGAAGGGGTGAGACTTTTGCTAAATATGGAAAACAGATTGTTTAATGTGTTTTTTTTAACTACATGGTACTTTTTCTTCCTTTTTCTGGGGTATATTTAGACAGTGATATATTCTAACTTTATTTCAAAATACTTCTGACAAGATTAGAAGAAAGAAAAAGAGAAGGACCCATAAATGAATGATGATGAATCATTTCAGTTAAGATATGTGAATTTTCTATTCTTCAAAAGTTAATTTTCAAAATACTGTTTTGCTTCTTCACTAATGATCATGCCAAACTAAGAATTTTTTAGTCTACACGTCCCACTGTTAATACATGCACTTATGTTTCTCTAGCATCCATTCATGAACTCCAAGCTTCAGTTTTTACAAGACCATATCCTCGAAATCAAATTATTGCCCATTGGTTCTATAAATGATATCTACCATAGGTCTAGAAAATAAAGTATATGGAATATTTAAAAAAAGGATTGCAATCTATATCTCAATTACAATTTAATCTTAAATTCCAGAAATGAATCCCCACTCTTTCCCACCACCCCCTTTTTTTGTTAGAACTTTGAGAGACCATTTACTGAGATTCCGAGCCAGATGCCACCCCTATTCCACAGTCTGAGAGGATGGGACCGCAGCAGGCTCACCCGCAGTGACACTTTGGAGCTGCTATCTCATCTTGTTGCTCTGAAACCACCTGCCCTATAAAAAGTCTCAAAGCTAGGTTTCTGAGAAATTCTAGTGGCCTTCACTTCTTCACGGAAAACAGTCCTTAGTCCTTTGTTTATCTTCACCTTTTGAAATTGTTTTTAGGATTAGGACCTTCAGCAAAATTTTAAAAAATATGTTCAGTGGTGAAACTCTTAGCTTGCAGAATCCTGGACACAGACCATACCATAGAGGGAGAACAGGAAGGAAGGAAGGAGCTTGCATTCATTAAGGCTGTATTTCAGGCCAGGTGGTATGTTTCATTCTTGATAGGAATTGAGCCGTTTAGTTCCAAGTAAAACGTATGAACCTTGAAGAAATCATGTTGAATAAAATAAGGCGGGCACAAAAAGACAGATATTTATCATCTCACTGATTTGAACAATCAGAATAAGCAAACTTGTGGAGCCAGAATCTAGAATATAGGTTACCAGGGGTTGGGGTGGGATAAGGAGTGAGAAGCTAAGGCTTAAAATGTAAAGGGTTCTTCTTTGGGGTGACGGAAATCCTTTGGTAATAGATGGTGGTGATGGTAGCACAACATTGTGAATGCAAATAACAGCCCATGTATATATATATATATATATATATATATATATATATATATATCTCTTAATAGGTGATTAAAAGGACAAAATGTTAGATTGTATATATGGTAACAGAATACAATTTTTAAAAAATCCATGGGTCTACAATACACAAAAATGTGAACCCTAAGTCAAACTATTGACTATAGTTAATAGTAAATCATAAAAATATGCTATTATCAATTTTAACAAATGTTTCACACCATCACAAGATGGTGGTGGTGGGGTGGTATATGGGAATCTTGTATTTTATGCATGATTGTTCTGTAAATGCACTGCTTCTCTGATAAAGAAATAAATGTATGTAGTAGGTGTAGCATTATAACGATATACTTCACATTATACACATACAATTTAAAGTATAAACTATACAAGTCAGTGGTTTTTAATATTTTCATAGAGTTATGCAACCATCACCGCAATCTATTTTAGAACATTTTCAACACTCTAAAAAGAAGCCCTGTATCCATTAGTGTTGAGTCCTAACTGGCCCCTCCCCAGGCCACGGCAATCACTTAGCTACTTCCTGTATAGATTTGCCTTTTCTGTACAATTAGTGTAAATGGAATCATATATTATGTGGTATTCTGTGTCAGGCTCCTTTCACTTGGTGTAATGTTTTCAAGACTCATGCATGTACTGGTGACTTTTTATTGCTAAATAATACTCCATTGCCTAGATATAACACATTTTGTTGTATCCACTCATCAGTTGTTGGATATCTGGATGGTTTCTGCTCTTTGGCTACTGTTAATAATGTTGCTATGAACATTCATGTACAAGTATTTGCATGGATTTATGTTTTCATTTCTCTTGGGTATATACCCAGGAATGGAATTGCTGGTTCATATGATTATTTGATATTCAACATTTTGAGGAACTGCCAGAGTGTTTTCCAAAGTGGCTGCACCATTCTTCATTCCCACCAGCAGTATAAGAGGGTTTTAATTTGTCCAACTTCTCAACAGTATTTGTTGTTGTCTGACTTCTTCATTACAGCCATCCTAGTTGGTATACAGTGGCATTTCATTGTGGTTTTGATTTTGTACTTCCTGAATGACTAATGATGTTGAGTTTTATTCCATGCATGTGTTGGCTATGATATACCTTCTTTGGATAAATGTCTATCAAAATCCTATACTTATTTTTAAATAGTTATTTGTCTTTTCTATAAGAGTTCTTTAAATTTTCTAAATATCTGTTTTTTATTGGTTATATGATTTCCAAAGATTTCCCCCCATGCTGTGGGTTGTCTTTTCACTTTTTAATGCTGTCCTTTGAAGCAAAATAGTTTTTGATTTTGCCAAAGTACAATTTATCTCTTTTTGCTTTGGTTGCTTGTGATAGTAGATCTTTCCTGATTTCACACATGGAATCTGAGGGCTTGAGAGGTCAGCCAGCATCTCATAGGATCTCCCAAACAACAGTAAACCAAACTGGAATCCTCAAGCACCGTATTCTTTGGTCAGACATCATATCATCCAACTCTGATTTCACTGTGGAAGAGAAAGAGACTTGTGGCCTGGTTGAGACAGTCTTTGAAGGAGAGCCTTTGAACTCTCTTCCATTTCATATATTGCCTTTATTTCCCTTTAATACTTAAAGTGTCTATTGTGGAGAGTGAGAAAATTCACACTGTTTTTCATTTTAGGTTGTATTATAAACTAAGAAGGTAGATTGTAAATGAACAAGATAGCAAACTAAAGAGACTCAAAAGCAATAGTGAGTGTTTACAAAACATCTTAGACAATGGAGGCCCTCCCAGTGCCTTTCTAGAGGGCGAAGCTGTGTGCCCACAGCCAGCTTTGCTGCAGTTACTAAAACATCCGCTTGTTTCATCATAAATACATTTGAATGGCCCTTATCGCTTTACAAAGGTGATATGATATCCACAGCCACAACTTTACGAGTTCTTAAAAATGCCAATACCTTAGGGAGCGATATCAATTGGATTTGAGATGGAAGCCTTGTGTTGGGCCATTACTTTTAGTGCATCTGGGAAGAAAGGGTTGAGAGCAGCATCTTCCGAGGGAGAGTTTTGCCAGGGAGGCCCTGAAATGGAACAGTGCGCTCGTGTTTCAGCATCAGGCCTCTGAGTGTCAGCTCAGCACCTGCCGGAGAACCTGGCCGCCTCTGCATTGGCTCGCAGGCATCAGGAGCTCTGTGTTTCCCTGTTGAAATTTTTAGGCTTCTAATGCTATTTTGAAGGGCAAACCTTGGTGCATCTGACTCGCTGCTTCTCAGCTTTAAAGCATCAGCCACTGGTTAGGATCGTTTTGGAAGTTTTCCCCACAGATACACCAAATATTGTGGCATCCCTTCCTGCCCATGAAAGGACACTTTCTAACAGAAGCTCCAAAGAGACTGCTACGCGCCCTTTACATTGCACACATAATGGAAAAAGCCTTTGCCCCCCAAAATCGCAGGTCTTGGTGTCTCTGATGATTTTCATGTTTAGTAGCATTCTGAGATCTGTGTCTTGTGGCATCTTTATTTATTTATTTTTTATTTTTAAAGATTTAGATTACATAAATGTTACGTTAAAAATATAGGGGATTTCAATATTCCCCACTCTTTCCCTCTCCACACATTCCCACATTAACAACAGCCTTCATTAGTGGGGTACATTTGTTACAATTGACGAACACATATTGAAGCATTGCTACTAACCGTGGACTATAGTTTACACTCTGTCCTGCACAATTTTGTAGGTTATGACAAAATATATCCTGGCCTGTATCCATCACTGCGATGTCATGCAGGACAATTCCAATGTCCAAAAAATGCCCCCATATCACACCTATTCTTCCCTCTCCCTCCCCTCAGGACCTCTGGTGGCCACTGCTTTATATCAATGATAAAAGTTCTTCCATTGCTAGAATAATAATAAGTCTATAGTAGAATAATAATAAGTCTACTTTAGTCCATTGTTCATTCCCCAGTCTTGAGGATTTGGGGATGGTGATGCCCACTCTGCTTCCACTTGAGAGGGGGCTTAGATCCCATGGGGCAGCTGGATGGAGCTGTCTTGCTTGCAGTTGCAGACACAATGTGTTCCTTGGGATGGGTGTTGTCCACCATCATCTCCTTGTTAGTTGTCTTGGGTGAGTTCTTGTGGCATCCTTAAAGGGACTTTCTTTGGCCTTGCTGGGTCCTCCTACACAGCCATCAGTATCACTCTTCAGATACCCTGAAATCTCTCTCTCTTTTTTTGTTACATATCTCCTCCCCCCCACCGTCTGCTTGTTCTTGCTGTGTTCATTTTTGCGTCCTTCTGTGTCTGCTTTGTCTCCCCTCGTTGTGGTGACACGCCGAGTCAGCTCACAACGCAGGCGGCTTGCCCCGCTCGTGGGCGGCTCTGCTCTGTTTGTGGGTGACTTGCCCTGCCCGTGGCGGTTTTGCCCTGCCTGTGGCGGCTTTGCCCTGCCCATGGCGGCTTTTTGCCCTGCCCATGGCGGCTTGCCCTCTCAAGGCGGTCTGCCCACTTGGAGAGGTCCCCGGGAACTGAACCCGGGGCCTCCCATGTGGTGAACCGGCGCCCTATCCACTGGGCTACAGCCGGCCCCCTGAAATCTCTCTTAAGTTCACTACAATCTTGCGCCTCCAGGATTTTTTGTATCTCCATTGTCACACTTACCTCAGTTTGACCCAGGTCCATTCTGTATGACTCTTTCCTCGTATTGATTAGGAGCTGGCTGGGGGCATAGACTGTGTCCTCATTCATCTTTGCCTGCTCCACTCACCATCCCCACCTCAGAAACTGGGATGGGATAGACATATGCTGAATGTCTAAACATTTTGCCAATTGTAAGCAGCATTTCACTTTTCACAAAGAGAGTGCATTACTAAGCGCACGCGTGCCAAAAAAACAGTATATTTTCTTAATTCTAAGCTCCGCGTTAAGTGAGTATCTTGGTGAATTTCCAGATCTCAAGGCATTTTTGAAATTGGAATGGTATTCTCTTGCTCAAGTTCTCCTACTATCTTCTAAATGTTTGACTATCAGTCATGACATTGGCCTCCCACGTTACTGGGGGCAAGTATTCAAAACATAGTTTCAGTTGTACTTCACTGCATCAGTGCCAAGATTTGCCTGTACTGGGAACAGTTTCCCTGAGAAGATGTTCTTTAGAAAATGTTAGGGAAGTTAACTTGGAGAAAAGAGAGTTGGAGAGCATGGTAGATTGCATTATCACTCAAAACTATTTGCTGCCTTTGCTACCTTTCTTGGGGAGGACGAAACTTTCCCAGTCCCATGACATCAGGACTGGCAATACAACTTGCTGTGGCCAAAGAAATGTGAGGGGAATTTTCTGTCCAGCAGTGTTCCAGATAGAGGACTCTAAGTGGATATGAAGGATGAGAAAGAAATTTTTGTTGTTGTAAGCTATTGAAATTTGGGAGGCCAATTGTTACCGCAGCATAAGCCAACTTTTTCTGACCAATACACAGTTTATTCCAGGTATAGCGGATATGGTGAGATGTATCTGAAGCAAGGAGAAGCAAATGATAAGTGATAAGAAAAGCATTACCAGCCTTTTCCATGGCATTTCAAACCAAGATGCGACAAAGATGTTGAACATTTTGAGTTTTAAGCTTACTAAAGCATCACATAAACCAAGCAGTCCTATTTTCATTCATTCAGCATACAGATAGATTTACCGATAACCTATGATGTTTTAGACATTACCTAGGCATTGCAGTTTATAATAACTACATTATACCACAAACTCTGCTTTAGAGTCATATAACTTACTAAGGAAGACTGGACCTTGCTGAATATTAATAATTACATTTATAATAAGAAACAAAAACGCAGCAGGGTAATCATTTACGTTTGGGAGGAAGAAGAAGCAAGGATTCGTGGGAGTGTGGCATTTGATCACGGCCTTGAAGTTTACAGAAGGGAAGACACTTCTCAAGGAAGCAAAAGTGTGAAGTTGTGGAGGTGGGAAATAGGAGAATTAGCCCGAGGCAGTGAGAATCCTCTTTGGCTAGAAAATGTTGTGCTTAATTCAGAGATGTGGTGGGCAAAAAGCTGAAGTTAATTTGGGAAACATTGCATAGAAACTGAAATTCCTGGATGAGTCTTTTGATGTTCACAGGAAGCAATAAGCCACAGAAGATTTTGGCTATGGGCTGTCAGTGGCAGAGCTGTGCTTCCGAAATTTACGGGCTGAGTGGAGGGCTGGGGATGTAGAGATGGCAAAACCTGAGACGAGGCGCCTACCCAGCACAGGAGCACATCATGCTGGCCACCCACCTACACAGGGAATGGCATGCATCCCACAGAGTGCTCTCAGATCTATGGGAAGGGAGGCTTTGTTCCATTAATTGTCTTGGAAAAACTGGTTATTTGTTGGGGGAACAAAAATCAATGTACATCTTCGCCTCATACCAAACACTGAAATAATTGCCAACCCTCAAAATATGTTTGTGGGTAAGTCTCTACTGCAAGCTTTTCTAAGTCTAAAAACAAGTTTTAAAACATCACAAAGAAAAAGCAACGACATGTATAGCTTCAACTACATTTAAAAATTTAAGTATTTATGTCTTCCTCTCAAACGCATCAAAGGTTTTAAAACAAACACATGCTTGCAGAGAATAAAAACAAGCATCTATATAAAGAACATAAATGAAGAGGTAAATATAGTCAGAGAAATAAAAATGAGAAAAATTGCACAAATAACATAATCAGGTAATTAATGAACTTTAATACAGAGGACAATCAAACATATAGGAATTAGTCAATTAAAGTAATTGATGGGACAAATTTTCCCAAAGGGAATTAACAAAACTTATTGTTAAGAGGGGTTATGTCATGTTTGCAAGGTGAGACGGGCACTTTTACGAAGTACTGGCAGTGGCAATGTACATTGGTATGATTACTTTGCGAAGTTATTTGGCAGTATGTATTAAAAGCCTTAAGCACTGGCCTAACAAGTCCTCTTTTGAAATATTTAGCCCAAGGAAATAAGTCTAAATTTAGCAAAAGGGCTCTGCTGAAAGATATTTTAAATAGTATTTTATAGTTTTGAAGACATGGACATAATCGAAATCTAAAGCATTCAGGAATATGTACTTGTAAACTATAGAATATATGTGTATATATTTGATGGGAAATTAGGAGGAATTTTTTATTGTGTTTACAAAGAACTTGTATCAACTATGAACACGTTTATGCTATGATAACAATATGCTGTATATTCATTTGATCAGAGTCATGTAAAACTTTCCAAAAAAAAAAATATTGGAGGTAATTTCACAATTGTCATCCCTTAAGTGCTGGACCTAGATAATGATATTTTTTTCCTTTAATCATTCTGACTGGAAATGTGGTTGATTCTAAAGTAAGAGGCCTGAAGAGAAAAGGCTTCGATCTTCTACATAGAGGCTCTAGGTGCAGTCATCGGAGTGAATCCTACTGCTAAAGGAAAGAATATAGGGTCAAAACCAGAAAGCAACAAGAGTGAAATCTGTAAAATGCTCACATTTGGGTTCGGGAGGGGGAAAGAGCCAGTCAGGTTGGGAGCAGAAGGAGGTCAAGAAAAGCAAGGCCTCTGGAAGCTTGGCCTGTAAGCAGTTTCTAGGAGGAGAGCCATCCATCGATGGAAACGGGGTAAGCAAGAAAGTTGAAGACCAGAAGGCGGTTAGGTTTTTACTGGTTGACCTGAAAGCAGCTTCCTTGGAATTTAGAGGTGAAGGAGCCTAGGGAATTAGAGCTGATAAAGTGGACTGTTGAACAGGGCAGGAGGAGATGGAAGCCACGATTGCCTTGCTCCAGGAAAAACTAAACAAAGCAGAAAAGGCAAATATAAAATTAAATGTGACGTAACAAATGGGCTGTTTAATGGCGGTGGTGGTGGGGAAGGAGTTCCAACACGTGTTATGTGGGATGTACACATCCAAGGATGTACACAGCCGGGACTCAAGAAAACAGACAAGGTGCCGCTCCAGGGCTCTCTTGGGGCCCTTTTCTGTGGTCCAAGCAGAGGAGCTCAGTGTAAACCACTGCTTTTTCTGATACCAGAGCCACTTCTCTGCTTCTTTAGCATCTGGGTGGTCCCTGAGCTAGACTCTGATCGAGGTCAATGCCTCCAACAAATCCCTTAGCACAAAGGTTTTTTGACCCCTCCTTCTGGATGGCCTGAGGGGACGATCGGTCAAAACCATTTTGTACAGTAAAACCTTGAGCTCAATCTCCCTGTTGACAATGGAGAAGAAGGGGTCAGGCACTGATTAAAAGATAAACAAGATGCTGGGCACTATTTTGTATTTGGAGGTAAAAGTTTTCCCAGTTTTCCCAGGCATCGTTCTCGGTTGAGCTTTAGCCTTTGTAGACACCAGGAGGCAGTGGCTCCTTGGGCAAGGCCATCAAAAGCTTATGCTGTTGGGAACCAGCTGTGGCTCAATTGGTAGGGCTCTGGTTT
>PVKH010032398.1:0-12182 GCA_004027955.1 Chaetophractus vellerosus | reverse complement strand
AAGCAGAAAGGGGGGATATATAATAAATAAATTAAATTTAAAAAATGAAAACCTCAGGTCTAATAAGTTCAGAAGTGAACAATACCTTAACTTTATGAAATGTAGCTGTTATTCAGTATTTCTTACCACAAAATGTTGATTTCTGCAAATTCAGTCTAAACAGTACCTGACACTTAATAGTTGCTAAGTGTTTACTGACGTGAACGAAGGCAAGGCGGTAGAGCAAGCAGCCTCCTGGGCGGGAGTGTGGAAGTGTCCCCGGGAGGCCAGCACGGTGGTCTCTGGCCGAGGGGGCGTGCACACAGGCTTCCAGGGCTCGGCTGCCTCTCCAGAGTCTGGCCTTGGGAACCGCCGGAACGTGACTACACCGGGGTGACTGCACTGGGGCCGGGCCTTCCAGCAGCATTAGGGGAGGGTGAAGAGGCAACATGGCTCAGACACAACTTCCTGGCAGGGCTCTCTGGGAAGAAGGGACGTGCTGCTTCCCTCACCTAACAGTGAAGTGAACCCTCCTCAGCACCCAGACGGATGGCTTCGACGTCACAGGCGCTCTACAAGCTCCTGTCTAGCACCTGGGAAAATGCATTTTCTAACACTCGAACCATTTTAGAGCCCTGGTGAGGCATCACCTTTCATGGTTGGCTCAGCTGCTTGAACACACACATACTGAGCTTGCCTCTGGTCTTCTGAGGTGTCCCTTCATAATGGTGTTTTCTGTCCCTCAGAGAAGGCGCACACGTCACTGCCATTGTAAAATAAGCTGCCTTTCCATGGCAAGGCTCCCACGGGGAAGTCACACCGGCCAGCCCTTCTACGGCTTTCTCAAACAAGGCCATCGGGGCTGTCTAGGGATGGTCACTGGAAGAACACTGACCGGTTTAAAGTTTGCTTGATAACAAGGTTACTCTCCCCAGAACATGTGAGTCCAGGAGATGAATGAGAACCACGTGGCTCAAGGTGAAACGGCAGGGGACAAGCAAGGCTTTCCTCAGCATCTCCTCAGCCCCGCGCACTAACCTGCACTTTATCTTTATCTCTAGTGCGTGTTGCAACTGAAGGCTTCTCCCCTGGCTTCCTCTGTGCTCCCGTCTCCCCACGAAACTCCTCGGGACCCTCCAATAGCCAGACCCGGCCCGGGTCTGCCCGACTACTTAGTCTCTTTCTTCAGAGGTGGTTTAGTTTACGCGGGATTGGAGGTCCACAGGGCACAGCCCGGCGCTCCAGGGCATCTATTTGGGTCTAGTTCCTGCACACTGCCCTCACCCCTGCCGCTTCCGTGTGCCTGAGTGTGTAAATGGACTACGTGCAGGAAACGGGTCACTTATCCGACGGACTTTCTCACATTTGGGATTTGTTTGCTTCATCGTGCTGTCAGTTTGTTGCTCTGTTCCCTGAATTTCCTATAAACGGAAGTTTGCTTTAGAGGCCTGATTAAAACCAGACTTAAGGTTTTTGGCAAGACTGCTAACTGGGTGTTTAATACTGTCTTGTATCCAGAGGTCCACTGTGTCTGGCTACCCCACTTCAAAAGATGCCAGTGATGGGCATGGCAGTACCTGCCACTTTGTGGTGGCAAAATGGTGACTTTCCTATTTTCATCGCTCCCACATTTACTGGCAGGAATTCTGTAAAGACCCTTACCTCATCAACTAGGGCTGTTTGGGGTTAACTTGAAACACAGTTTTATGAGAGACTGCCAAGTATTTTCACACTACTCTGTCCTTGATAAAGATAGTTTGAATCAGAATAAAAGGAACTGAGTTTATCTTTTGTTGTAATGAGTGTTGGTGACATTCTGAGGTCTGTAGCAAAATACGAAAGCCCGCTTTTCTGTAACAGTTGAGATAGGTACTCCAATTTCTCTGAAAGTTGAAGGTGGAGATATAAGTCTTTTACAGACTAGACTCGAGCAGTGGAGAAGAACATTAGATTAGGATAAAAAGTCAGAGGACTTCCAGGGCCAATTTGGCCCAGCCCCTGTTCCTGAAATGCAACTGACTGCCTAATTCATTTATTCCTCATAGACCAGAATCTCGTGCAGGGCAATACCACTAAATTCCTAGATAGGTCCTGAGTCAAAGACAAGTGATGAAAGAAATAAATACTGCAAAAAGGCTTTTTTTTTTTTTTTTTTTTTTTGAGGTACCGGGGCTGGGGATTGAACCTGGGAAGCCAGCGCTCAACCACTGAGCTCCATCAGCTCCCCTGAGATTTTTTTGTTTTGTTTTGTTTTTAGGATGCACCAGGAACGGAACTCACGACCTCCCATGTGGGAAGCAGGCGCTCAACCGCTTGAGTCACATCCACTCCCCCACATTGTTTTCTAATTTATTTCTTTAGAGAAATGAAAAAGAAGATAGTGGAGATCCATATTGGAATACTGTTTTCTAGACTTGTTTGCTTATTTAGGCAATATATTGTTTTGAGAGAGTTAAACCTTTGATTACAAACAGAACTTTCCTCCCTATCCAATCCCTGCACCCAGCCTCTGGGGAATCATTGAAATTAGGAAAATTTGTCCTTTTAGAGAACCCAGGAACCTCACTTGTCTAACTCCTAAGATTTCTCAGAAATATTAGCTGGTGATTACCAAAATTCTTAATTATTCTAGGACTCGCACTAGTGAGGCCTACTAATTTGAATACTATCTTTCAGTTTCTCTTTAGTTGTTTCTCCATTTCAATATGATTTTAAATCTCCAGCAGAAGAGGCATAACTCTAGACAGACCTGTGGGGCACAAGTGAAGGAAGTGAAGCCCCAGGACAAGCCAAGCTCTGCTTTTTCAACGTTCTCTTATACTAGGTTCTTTCTCTCTAAGAATTACTGGGCTTTTCTTGCATGTGTTTGCAGCCCTAAAATATGGTCAGTGTTCTTATGAATTGTGTGTAGACTAAAGAAATGAAGGTTGTGTATTTAAATATTTTAAAAGAGAGAGAATTCTTCATTGGATATCATTATTTTAATTAAATTGTATTTTAAGGGAGAGAGTCATTTATCACTATTTTTCATAATACCTCGTTTAATTTCACAGTTCACATTCCTAATAGTGAACGTCGGGACTCTCAGGAGTAGAGTGAAACTGATCACTCAGAGTGACTGACTCCCCAGATTACTAGCGAGGTTGTGAGATTCTTGAAAACAAGAAGTATTTGTTAATTTATTAGTGTGAGAATGGCATTTTGTTTCTAGAAGAAAATGTCCTTATTTTTTCAAAGATGCACACAGAAGTACATAAGGGTTAAATGTCTGGGATTTTCTTTAAAATACCTCAGCAAAGAAAGGTAAAAGAAAAAAAGATAAATGAAACAAATATGGCAAAATCTTGACAACAGTTGTATCTGAGTGATGGATGTAAGGGAGTGTGATGTACTACTTTTAAATATGTTTACAATTTTTCACAATTAAAAATTTCAAAAGAACCTCACTAGTGGAGAAGTCTAAAAAATAGTGCAGGGGGGGGCAGCTGTATAGCCCAGTGGATAGGGTGCTGGTACACCACATGGGAGGCCCCGGGTTCGGTTCCTGGGGACCTCTCCGAGCAGTCAGACCGCCTTGAGAAAGGCAAGCTGCCGAGGGCGGGGCAAAGCTGCTGTGGGCAAGGCAAAAAAAAAAAAAAAAGCCGCCATGGGCAGGGTGGAGCTGCCACGGGCAGAGCAAGTCACCTGCGAAACACAGAGCTGAGCCGCCCGCGCGGAGGGCCGACTCGGCGGGTCGCCGCAAAATGGGGGGAGACAAGAAGCAGACTTAGAAGAACACAGAAAAAATGAACACACAGCAAGAGCAAGCAGAAAAGGGGGGGGATATGTAACAAAAATAAATAAATTTATTAAAAAAACAAACAAACAGTGCAGGTAAATCTATTATGTAATATTAATCTTGAATAAAAAATAAAGGGATAAATAAATAAATAAAATTACATGGCTGCTGATTATTTAGAAACTGAATGCATTATACAGAACATATTAATTTTCTTTTTGCATCATATGGTCAGATAGCTATATATAATATTTTATTCCCAAAGTAGGTCACTTCACTGATACTCCACAGTACAAAACAAGCTGTTTTATAGAATACACTTAAAAAAAAAAAAACTTTTAGGAATGCAGCTGTTTCCTCCCCCTCAGAGCTGTGTCCTGCTTTTATAGAATTCTGGAGTTCTAAATGGATGGTGGTGCTGAACTGAAATAGAGAAAATTGAGACTCGGAAAACAGAAGTCACAGCTGCATTTTGAACTGAATGCCGTGAGGTTTTCTTTTTGTGTAACCACCTTAATCTTTTAAGAATCCAGGGCCTCCTTCTTCACATCTTTCCTGAAACAGTATTTTAACTTTTAGTGTGCAGCATTCATAACATACTGCACAGACGGTGCTGACTAAGGTTCTCTGAAGCTCAATTTTCAAATGATCTTCCAAGTAGTTCAAAATAAACCAAACAAAATCAAGTCTTCCAGAAACATCATCAAAGCATAAAATATTTTATTTGTAACAGAGCAATGGTTCTTGTTTTTTTTTTTTTTAGGGTTATAGACCCCTCTAAAATTATTTCTACAGGAAAAAAATATTTTTCTCCCCCCAAAGGTTTTATAGTAGCTCTGAAGGCCCCTTTTAGAAACTCTTGTCATATAACACATCATTCTTACGGATAAACAACTCCAAACCAATTACAAATTCATCAGCTCAACACTAACGGCCCCCCAGGAATTGACTTGGACTCTTCAACCTCTACTATTTCTCTAAATACTACCCATTAGTCAAATGCACTGGTTATGGTTCCCTATCTTTGCTCTTGCTACTTCCACTATCTGCACACCCAGGTTAACCCCAACAAGCTAATGAAATTCCATCCATCCTTTATGATCTGTCTCCAGCAACATCACCTTTACGAAACCATCCTCTGACCTCATCTTCCCTCTGTC
Source organism: Chaetophractus vellerosus (assembly GCA_004027955.1). Taxonomy (NCBI): domain Eukaryota; kingdom Metazoa; phylum Chordata; class Mammalia; order Cingulata; family Chlamyphoridae; genus Chaetophractus; species Chaetophractus vellerosus. The sequence goes on along the minus strand of PVKH010032398.1, from coordinate 7,265 downwards.
CTAGAATTCCAACAGGGGACCTGTTTCCCTGTTTTATGCCCTGATCTGGAAGAATTATCAATTAGGAAAGGCCTCTCTCCTGTTAGCCCCTGGAACCTGTGAATGGGGCCACATTTGGCCAAGTTGAGGATCTTGAGTTGAGATCATCCTGGATTATCAGGGTGAGCCCTAAATCCAAAGACACGTGTTTATGAGAGAAAGAGGAGAAGTCCGTGAAGCAGAGACTAAAGTTGTGCAGCTACTACCAAAGCCTGCCTGGAGTCGCCCAAGCTTGAGGCAAGGCTCTCCATGGAGACTTCGGAAAGAGTGTGGCCTTGCTAACACCTTGATTTCGGGTTTCTAGCCTCCAGAACTGTGAGAGAATCAATTTCTGTTGTTTTAAACCACCAAGTCTGTGGTAATTCGTTAATGGTAGCCCTTGGAAACATACAATTCCCTTGCCCCATTCTAATTCTAACAAGTCATTTTTATTGACTACAGTACTTTACTGTGATGGTTAATTACTTCAACAGCATCAGAAGAGTTAAAAAATGTGCAGATTCCTCCCAAATCTCTCCTGGTTCCACAGTGAAGGTCTCTGGCCTTCCCCTGTCAGCAGCGTCCCGGCAATGCCAGTGCAGGGAAGCATCTGGCTATGCTCCTGGGAGAGCTGACCGCAGCTGGGCCCGCACCTGCACTTGTAGGCCTGGGCTGAGGACTTCTCTGGTATTTAGTTTTACCAACCATAAAAAATTGTTTGAGGGTTGCTGTAAGGAGTACATAAGCAATGCACATAAAGCTACTGGCATAAAAGGTTTTTAGTATAGGTTAGCTAATATGAAAAGATGACTTTCTGGGTACAATATTATCCATGGCTTTTGATATACTGTTATATGATTTTTTATTTTTAATCTTTCTCACTACTTCAAAAATTCTTTCTAGCCCTGTTTTCAGGGATAATCAACAAGTTTAAGTAAAAACTTAATTATGACTATGGCAGTTTGAAATTCTTTTATGAATCCCAAAGTGAGAAAGATTATGTTTCTGAACTAATCCACTCCTGTGGGTGTGAGACCCCTTGAGGAGACTACGTCAGTAAGGCATGACTCAAGTTGGGCCTCCGCCCTCTCACTGGAGTTGATATAAATGTGGACACAGCGAGAGACACACAGGAGCTCTGCCATTTTTGATCCTGCAATGTGAAAGCAAGACTTGAGGATTGCTGGCAGCCAAAGCTTAAGCATGAGGCCCCCAAGAGGTGAGATCACGGAGCAGCTCAAGGCTGAGGAGATGAGCCATATGCCTGAGTGCCCACAGGTGAATAAGGGAAGAAAGCAGAGCAGCTGAGTCTGAGAGAGGACGCCCATTAAGAGACAAGCACTATCCCTCGTTACCCACAGCTGAGCTCTGGGAGACAGGAGATTGTGGAGGGGAAAGTAGAGATTGCGGCAGAGATGCCCGCCATCTTGCTTTACCATGTGGCAGGACACCAGGATCAAAAGTAGCTGACTTTGGTGAGAAAGCATTTCTGATGGTGCCTTGATTTGGACATTTCATGGCCTCAGAACTGTTAGCTTCTATCCCAAATAAATTCCTTTTATAAAAGCCAATCCAGGGGGAATGGATGTGGCTCAAGCAGTTGAGCTCTTGCCTCCCACATGGGAGGCCCTGGGTTCAGTTCCCACTGCTTCCTGAAAAAACAAACAAACAAACAACAAGCAAAACAAATGAAAAACCCAACTCAGGGAAGCCCATGTGGCTCAGTGGTTGAGGTCCCAGGTTCAATCCCAGCCCCATTTCTGGTACTTTGCATTGACACATTTCTGAAGATGTTTCACAATTTATTTTGTACTAAAGAATGAAAGCTTACACCTTTGATTTCCCTTCCTATCCATTTCCTATACATTACATTTCCCAGACTATATTAGCTCATACTTTGGTGTTTCATTATCTGCTAAGCTTTTTCTTTCAGTCCAAGATGAAAAATATATTTGGATACAATAACCTAGATTCTATTTCAAGTTGGTACCACTAAGCCTATGCTCAAATTTGGGAAAGATTATTAGATACAGGTGGTTCATGATTTTTTTGTTTTGCCTAAAAGAGTTTAACACAACACATAGGTAATGCCACACTATTCAATCTCTAAATTTGAATACTTAAAAATAAGCAACATAAAGTTTACTACAGACTGTGAGGTCACTAATTTTTAGACTTCAAGAAATACTGTCATCAAATGAAATGAGTGCTCATTATACTTGCAGTGCCATATTTGTACTTCTTTTTGTTCTCAAATTAAGTTTGCTGAAGGAAGTAAAGAATTGGATCTGTCTAGCTGGGAAAACATAAGTAACTGACAAAATGAGAGACATGATTAACCTTCTATGGTCTATATAGGAATAAGCTGTTTGATCAGATAAAAAATTTTACTGATCCAAATAACCAAAACTCTAGAAGATGATGAAAAGAAGTGGTAAACTTCCTTTAAGAAGAGTCAATAGTTTTGTGAGTTCACCATCTTTACTGAACACTTATAGTTTATGTATGTTCATGTATGAATGATATACTTCAATAAACTGTTTCAAAAAAAGTCAATAAAAACAGGAACTTTGAAAGCAAGTAAACTGGAAGTTATTTACAATATAACAACATTCATGGTAGTTACTTCAGTAGTGAGCACTGAATCCATAAAACTGAAGTTGCATTCAACTTTTCCAGAGCAAAGGCATAACAACGTGAGGCCCGCTTGCAATGCTCTTTAAGGGGCTTCCCTTCCCTTGCCGTTCCTTGCTCCAGGTTTGCTGCAACTCCCTGGAGCACCACAGAGGCCTGGTACAATTCTGGTATCAGGCCGTCCTGAGGGCAGATGGACAGCCCAGGCTGGCTTTCCCAAGAGGGGCCGACTAAGAGTAAGGCCACTGGCCAGCTACTCCTAGGCCAGCTGGCACGGAGCAAAGTGTCTGGTTCCTACCTCCAGAGCAGACGAGGCTCAGCCAGCTGGCTTTCAATGGACTCCACTAGTGACAGTGTGCAGAATGCCTTTCCAACCATCTGGCATTCTTTCAGAACCCTAAATTTACCCACCCAACACTCTGATGTCTGAAATGCTCAGATAATTAGAGGAGCCTCCACTCTCTCCCTAGACAGGATAAGGAGAGACAGGGTCTCAACATGTTAAGTCAATTCTAAAACAAAAAATTGCTCTCAATTATCTTAAAAGCTAAATTATTACCATGACTATTAAACAAAATTTCAAAATAAAAATCAAGACAAATAATAAAAGAAAAAGCTAAAACAAACAATTTAACATCCAGAAAAGTTGTAGAATCCCTTAAGCCCGGCAGGCATGACTCTCCCTTCCCTGAACTTCACGGAGCCTTTTGTCTCTCTCCCTCTGCAGCCCTCAAAGTGGACTTTGTATTGCTATTTTTTCCCCACACAGATTTATCTTTCCAGATAGCTGGTAAGTGAAAAGAATGAGGTCTTAGAACTACTTCAAGAAAAAAATATGTTGATGATGTATTGGGTGTTTTAAAAGTTCCATTTCTAGAAATAAGAGAACTTAATGTGGAATAACATGAAGGTGGCGCCTCTCTTCCATGCAAGCCGATAAACAAAGCACAGGACTTGCCTCGATATAAAAGTATTTTATCAAGTAATAAAAATGACTTAGCAAATGGCCAAACTGCTACAGGGTGCTCATCTGTCAGCTGTAGACCGTTTTACCAGTCTCTCCCTAGGTCAGGGTTCTTCACCTTTTTTGTTCCACAGACCCCTTTGCCATCAGGTAAAAACCACACACCCCTTACTAAGTCCACACTATATTGTGTATTAATTAATAAATACATCACACCTGCACCAACATGTCCCCACAAGAAGAATGTTTTTCTTAATTTCAATTCAAGCTCAAGGACCCCTTGTCCAGAACCCCTGCCGTAGGTAATCTGGGGAATAGAGAGACAAGGAATCAGAAAAAAACCCCAAACCCAGAACAGCTGATTCCATCCATCACCAGTTTACCCTAAAAGATATTAGCACTCTGAATGAAAACATTACAGTGCCCAAGCCAGGGTCACACATCATACACTGAAGAAGGCTCTTCAAATAACCATACTTATTATTTCTTATTGAGTTTATCCTGAAGGCAAACACTGAGTTTGGCATTTTATATCTCATTTGACCCACATAGTAAACACATGGAGTGGGTACTATTATTATTTCCATCTCACAGATGAGGAAACAGAGAGGTCTGTTTGCCCAAGATCACATGACTGAAAGGGAAAGGGCTGTAATTCAACCCCAAGCAGTCTGACTCCAAAATCCAGATGCTAGACTGCCAAAATTATATTTACAAAAGAATAAAATATAATGTAACTTAGGGAAAAACTCAATCATTAATGCAGTCTTCATAGTTTTTTCACCTTATAATTTTCTCAATTTTGTAGCAAAAAGTGATGGTTAATTAAAAAAATAAATGAAAATTAATTTTCTGGTTAGAAATTATCTGAAAGCCAGAGCTACTTTACCAGGTTAAAACTGTCAGCTGTGTTTTTTGCTTGTCTGTCAAGTAGGTGCTTCTGCCAGCTGCTGTCCTACGGGACACAGTGGTGGACAGAGGTCCCTGCCTTCAGGGGTGGTGGTGGGGGAAGTAACAGACAAAAATCGGTCAACAACAGAATTTCAGAGGAGGCAGGGAGGAAACGTGAACTTCCCTCTGGAGACATTTAACCATGAAGGTAAACAGAAGGGAGGGGATGGGAGGTCAGGGGAAAGTTGTTTGTTGTAATTTTTTATTGTTTGTTTTTAAAGATGAGGGGTAGCTGAGCTTGTATGTCCAGCGGGCAGCCCCCTGGAGGGGCACTGCTCATGTAGGAGAAAGGGCCCAAGCGCAGGAGCCCTGAGAGTATGGGCGGCGTGGGATGGGAGAGCAGCTGGCCTCTGGTAAGAGCAGACGCACCTCTATACCATCAAGAGAAGAAAGCTGGGAAACAGAGGTCCTAAGAAGGTGCACCTCCAGATGTGCTGAGGGGAAGGTGAGGGGTTGCTGTCTGAGAACGTCTAAGCCCTCGATGAAGAGTGGGGAGGTAGAGGCTGCTGAAGAGTTTAAGGAGTGGTGAGAAGTCTGAAATAGTTATAGGCAAAACAATCTTATTAGGAATCAGTGGTAGCTTTTCTGGGCAGTGCTGAGAGTCCACTTCAGATTCTGGGCCATGAATCTGAAGTTCTCTAGCAATACTGAGCCACTTGCTATGTGGAAAAAATATTTTAAAAAATACATATCCAGGATATAAACAGAAGTCACTGACAATGTCCCATCAAGCCATGGTCTACATATAACTCCTTGACTCCATCTTCTCATCACAGGAATTCTTGCAAACAACATATGTGTTATATTTAGTTATGACATATTTAATCACGAAGATTAAAGACAGTTTCTTTTTGGTCATGAGCGGTACTGTCATTTTCTAAGGTGGATTTTTTTTTTTAATGTACCCTAATGACCTTCATGTTGATTCCAGAGGTGATTACATTTTACTGTTTGAAGAAACTCTCTGATGTTAACTGATATTTTTAGTGATGATTCCATTTAAAAGCAAAAAACAAAACGTACCCCTCCCCATGAAAACACACACATCTACAGTGCTTAATCTCAAAATGCCTACAGCTGTCACAGAGAAAAGGGGAGGGATGGTGCTGTCCTGGAGGGCCATGGGCACCTAGTAGCAGCCCCAGCCCAGGCACATGTTCTTTTTTTTTTTGTTTGTTACATATCCCCTGCTTTCTGCTTGTTCTTGCTGTGTTCATTTTTTTTTTTTGCATTCTTTTGTGTCTGCTTTGTCTCCCCCCATTGCGGCGACATGCCGAGTCAGCTCACCGCACAGGCAGCTTGCCCCGCTCGCAGGTGGCTCTGCTCTGTTCGCGGGCGACTTGCCCTGCCCATGGCGGCTTTGCCCTGCCCGTGGCAGCTTTTTGCCCTGCCCGTGGCGGCTCTGCCCCGCCCACAGCGGCTTGCCCTCTCAAGGCGGTCTGCCCACTCGGCGAGGCCCCCGGGAACCGAACCCGGGGCCTCCCATGTGGTGAACCGGCGCCCTATCCACTGGGCTACAGCCGGCCCCCGGCTGGCACACGTTCTTAATCACCCAGTCACGCTCGTAACCGCCAGGCTGGCTGAAGACCCAAAACCCTCTGAGGAGCACACATGTCTGCCCACATTCAAGGGGAGACCCCACATCTCCATGGAGGCATGTCAACATCACAAAGAGCATTTGGATGGGATAAGGGTATGCGTGTGTGTATATATTTAGATGGTCATTTCTGGAAAATAAAATCTGCCACACGAGTAAAATGAAAAGAAAAAACAAAACAACAACTATATCAGACACAGCAGGAATGAGCAGAAAGGGGGGGGGGATACATAACAAAACAACAACAACAACCATATCAAGGCAAACCATGAGCAAGCCATGAAATGTCAAAACACCATGGGTAAGCAGAAGCTCAAGAATGGGGGGAAAATGGTCCTACACAAGGGAATGGGGATTAGAATGACATCAGACTTCTCAACAGCACCTGAAGCTAGCGGAACAATGTCTTCAAAAGAGAGACTTAATTTTCAATCTAGAATTCAACATCCAGCCAAACCACATTCATGTGTGAGGGTAAAATGAAGACATTCCCAGACATGAAACTTCTGAGTTCAGGATGGAATTTCAGACTTTGTATGTGCCCTTTCTCAGGAAGCTACCAAAGATTAAGGAAGGCATGGATCCAGGAGGTAGGGGAACCACCACAGGAGGAAGTCCCCAAGATGATCCCAAGGGGATGTCCAGGGTGATGACTGGATTGCAAACCAACCCTGACTGGAGCAGGAGAGGGAAAGTTATAGGAGGACCATCTCCAAGGAAAAAGCAAAACTGAGAGACTGATTACCTGTACATATTGAAAGAGTACTGGGAAACATATGTGGCTTAAGTGACTGGGCTACTATCTACCATATAGGAGGTCCAGGGTTCAATTCCCGGGGCATCTTGGTGAAAGGCAAGCTGGCCCGCACAGGAGAGCTGGCCCACACAGCAAGATGACGCAACAAAAAGAGACACAGAGGAGAGACAATATGAGACGCACCAGACCAGGGAGCTGCGGTGGTGCAAGAGATTAGGCGCCTCTCTCCACTCTGGAAGGCCCCAGGACGGGTTCCGGGGCTGCCTTGAGACAAGACAAGCAGACAAAGAATACACAGTGAGCAGACAATGAGCACAAAACAACGAGGGGGGGGGCGGGGTGAG